>WYDI02154697.1:195203-230107 GCA_009867235.2 Psittacus erithacus
GACAGAGATCTCACTCTTCCTCCCTCCCTCCCTCCCTCCCTCCCTCCCTTCATGGTCCATATGAAGCATACAGTGCCAGTGAATACCATACGGCCTCTTGAATGGCACAGTAGAGCCAAGAGCATCTATTAATGCTCCTAGCTAAGATCTGGGCTTTAGGGACCAAGTGTTTCAGTCTTCCAGCTATCCAACATTACGCAACAGCACGCAGAACCTGATATAGGGGGGATTTCCCTAGTTTTATCCGTGTATCTGGACTTCTTTGCATAGCATAACTGCAGTGAAATCCTAACAAGCAGTCCCTCACTTCCAGAGCTTCCTCAAGGGGAATACACCTGCCACCTTGTGTGTCATGAGCGGCTGCAAGGCTCTTGTTAATTTAAGCTATAGCAACATGGAGAACTTGAGTTGCATCACTATGAAAAGAAATAGCTCTGGTGACGTGAAATGATTCACCTTGAAGTGGCTGGAAACTGATTGAAGGCCACAGTATGCTCCTTGGGAAAGTAATTGCTCAAGCACTTGCTTTTCACAGTCTCTTCTTTGAGGAAGGAGGGAAACAAAAAGTATTCTGTTTACTTTTCAAACTCCAGGAAGGATGTCAGTCAATGTGACCTCTGTCAATTTTGAAAGACAAGCAAGCAAACAAAGAGTTGCTCTTCCACTTTGATCTATTTAGGCTGATTACAGACACAGGGCTCTTGCAAACCTCAGGCTTTTTGCGAGCTATTGAGTTTGGCCTGGGTCTTTCATTGCCTAGTTTTGGATTTCTCATTGATTGCTCTATGTAAATCTGATTTATGGCACTAAATTGTTGGTGGTGTTGCATTGTGTATTCAAAACACTGTGAAGCATTTCTTTTTAATTTTATTACTCTTTGCTTTCATCTGTATACAGCCATTTATCTCAGGATTTACAAATCTTCAGTGTAATTTGTTCACAGCTAATGCTATGCTTACTCCAAGTGAGAGCTGAGGAACAGGAGTTTCAGATTGCTGCCAGAAGACACAGACCAGTATTTTCAATATTCTTTATATAAAACAGTTTTACTTTTCTCATCCAGTGTTTCATGGGAGAGTGACTAGAAATGAACTATGAGGGAATATGGTGGAAGTTAAGCTTGGAAAGATTGCTTTTTCCTCGTTAAGAAGAGGCAGAGTTATATAGTTTCACCACATTGTTCTAGGTTGTTTTCCAAGATTTAATTGTTTAGATTATGTTATTTGTTATAACATAATCAGACATGCACAGCAGCAGACATGCACAATCAGACATGCACAGCAGCAGTGTGTTGAAGATTCCTGTGGACATGACCTCTATAGTCTCAAGATGAAGAATTGAACAGTAAAATGATCCACAAATTTCAGTTAAATTAAGTATATTCATTATTAAAAAAGAGCAAATAATAAATATTCTTAATTATAAAGAAAATGTAAGTAAAATCCCCAAAGAACTAAACTTACAGCCTGTGTGAGTGACTTGCAATTTTGCCTTTAAAGGAAGGGGGAAGAAATAAAGCTTATTGGTTTTTGGTTTGGGTTTTTTAGCTATAAATTAATAAAAAGAAGCAAGGTAAACCAGCAAATATATATAACAACACATGGTTCTGCTCTGTTCCATATTTGTATGAACTGATTAGGGAGCAGAGTAAAACCTATTTCACAACTCAGAGAATGTGAACAAATGGTTTCTCAGAGCTATAAAATTAAATTTCAGTGATTTCTTCTCACATTTTAGCACTAGCATCAGGCTTGACAATAAACGTAATTATAAGAATTAATAAAATTAGTTGGGGGACACACCATCTTACTGAATGTTTTCACTGAGCAGAAATGTCCTCAGCTGGTATAAATCGGAATGGCTCCATTGACGTCAAAGGCTCTGCAGCAATCTGCGCCGGCTGAGGAAGAAATCCTGTGTGGCTAAGAGTGTTTTTCCCCAATCCAGACCTGCTGCTTTAAGAATTTTAGAAAGAACAGAAAAATGCCTCACGGGCTTGTGACAATTGCTTGTTACTGGTGGAGAAAATATTATACTCTGTGTGCCTCTGCACAGGCCGACGGAACAGGAAGACACCTTCATTTGTGAGAATTATATCTGAGTACTTAGGACATTATTCAGTTTTACTGGGCTGTATTTACTTTAACTGGTTTTATTTATTTTCTTTCCATACAAGAATTTACTGCATACACATAATACTTTCTCTCTTTTTTATGGTTGGATTTGCTTTATCAACTGATCTCACTCAAATTTGTTTTGAGTGAAGTAACTGAGCTGTTACTTTTTACATATTAGATACTGAAATGTAGGAATTGCTATTCCAGGCAAGACCAGCTGTCCCTCTGCTCCGGCATCCTTCCTCTGGCCTCAAGACAAGCCACTGAGGTGCAAAATAACCTGCCTGGGACAAGTACTGCCTCCCCAGTCTGGAGGCTCTTAGTTGCTTTGTATGCTGAAATGTGAAGCTTTAGGCTTCTCATTAAGGGAACTGTGTTTGCCAACTAAGGTAATGGAATGTGTTCTCGTTACCTATATAAAGGTCCAGTCCCTGTATAATCCTCTAAGCTCCAGGCTTTTCTCATTACTTTGTGACAGTGAATGCCACAGTTTAATTATGTTTCACCTAAAAAAAGCTAAATCTGTCTTCAGTGTCATCAACTGTTCCCTTATGTCAGTATTGCAAGAAAAGGCAAATGGAAACATACAATTGACTTTTGCTGCAATAATCTGTGACCCATTCTTCCCTCAGCCAAGCCATTCAAATCTTTTCTATCCGTCTTCATCTGGAAGTCCACCCATGCCTCTTATCATTTTTACCAGTTATTTCAGCTCCTATTTTCACTTTATCCTCCTTTGTTCTCTGTTCTAACTGTAGAGCAGTTGTGTTCCTCAAGGCACATCACAGGCCTGATCTCCAAGTTATCAGAGGGATTTGTGGAGCATATTGTGGCTTCCTTTCTGCCTACATACCTACTTTTCCACTATAAATCTAAGCACTAGATGGTGTTTAAAAATCAAAGGATGTTGCACAGCCAGGCATTAACAGGTCTTCAACCAAGACACAACCATTGTTACCTCAGAGCTGACAAGTTCTCACACAATCCAGAGTTAGACATCAAGAGCTAAACACTGTATTTCAAGGAAGGGCAGGTCACTGACATATGTCAAAGTTGTTCTGCTGACACTTCACAGGGCACATTTTGTTTGCCTGCCAGTACAACATTACAAAGCCAAAGTCCTTAATTACACTTTTCCTGGATGCACTGACATTTAGATTTTTAGGGACTCTGATTTTTTTTTTTTAAAGTAGCATTTTGTTCTGAATTATGAGCAAGGCTGTAAGGAAACTTACAAATTATAATAAGGAAATTATTATAAAATAATATTCCTTATTATAAATAAGGAAACTTACACTTCCAATCTCAATTAAATTGTTGTTGGTTTATTCTTCATATGAGCATGAGTCAGTGAGAGGAGTGGGACGAGCACAGAGTATTCATGTCATTAGTTTTAAGTGAACTAGACTGATCCAGTACCTTCTGAGATGTGTCCTTTTATCTGAAATTGAGCAAAACTGAATGCAGATTTCTGTTGTTATCTTGTTGTCTTCACAACGCAGTTATATTTAGCAAGCGTACAGAGATTGGCGTGAATAAGCTAATGATAAGACACATTCCATATGACACATATGACCCAGATGTAACTACAATTAGATCACAATTAGATCTACAATTAGATCACTGTTAAAGCGGAACAGAAAAAAAGTTTAAAACCTTTAAGATTACCTAGGCAACATAAAAACCATAAAATGACTTGCAGCAGTTGGGGAAAAAACCCAACAAAACAAACCAAAATAACCATATAGAATTAAAGATAAGGGTATGGCAGCATTATAGCCCTTTAGCCCATCCAGTATTAATGTATATTGTTTTTACTTGTAACCGTGCAAAAGAGAATATTGTAAATATTTCCTTCCTTTTGATAAAAAAAAAAATAATGGAGAATTGCCTTAAATTTTTAAGCAACTTTTCATTGTGAAGGATCCCCAACTGACAGGAGAATTGAAATGCAATATCATACTTTGGAATGAACATACTTCATGGTTCTGATAACACTGTTCATTTATTTGAAACAAAAGCTTCTTAAAGCTCTATCTTTTCTACATTCAATATAAGTTTAACATTTTTGGAGCTAAATAGATAAATATATCCAGTTGAAGCTGATCCCTCTTCTAGTCTTGGTAACCAAACTGAAGCCTGGAGAAAGTCTGTTTGCTCAGACTAATGGTGTGTCTTGGTGGAAGGGCCTCCCTGCACAGGATAGACTGGTTACACAGCAGAGATACTGCTATAGTTACAGAAGAGCTGTTTAAAATTACCATTCACTTATGCACCTGCCCTCTCTGAAATGCAGACCTCTTACCCTAAAGCTAACAATATTGAAAAGGAAGGTATTCTTGAGTGCCAGTTAAGGTGAACACCTCAATTTAATTCTACCTGTGGCCAGGAGGGAGGAAGATTTCCTTCCCTGCTGCCGAAGGGCTTTGGCAAGGCAGGGAGAGGTTGGCCCTGTGTCCAAGGAAAGACACAGGAGACCTCGTGCCCTGCAGCCTCCCCAGCAGTTTCCTGGCCTCCAGCAGCCGGGATGTGTATACCCATAACTGCAGCAAAGCTGTCTCTGATGGAGACATTTATGAGGATTATGGCTAATGTCAGCTGACAGGTACAAAGGACTCTTCCTTTAGCAGTGGCAATGGCTGAATCATTAAGACTCCATTAATGACATAGGTCTCCTTGCACAAGAGTTGGTCCTGAGCTAGTTTTTGAACAAGTGTAATTTTTCAGAAGTTCGTTTTCTCACCCTGTCGTGAGCCCTGATATTTATTAATATTTAGCAGTGTTTCAGCAAAAGCAATGTTTTCTAAACTGCATTTCTTCTTTTCTCCTTTTTCTCTTTGTTTTGCAATATTGTCAGCTCATGCCTTTAAATTGCCAACCTGTGCTCTATGAGTGTCTCAAGTTTTGTCTTAACCAGTATTAATACAGACAGGCTGTCAGCAGCCTCATTGTGTAAATACTCCATTAATTCCCTAAGGGGGACTCTTGCTTTGAGCTACTTAGTTCTTGGTCTACTGGATGGCGGCTGTAGAGAAGGCCAGTGTCCCTGAGAAACAAGGTTAAACAAAACCCCACAGCTTGTCTTGTCTTCATTTCTCCCCTCTTGCCGTAATGAATGCAGAGTGCTCTGGTTGAGGGCTAGGAAATGGATCCCTTACATAAAAAAGCAGCAGTTTCTGTCACTGACGGCCATAAGGTTGACTTTGCCTGAGAGAGGGTTGAGAAATAGTTATTATGGATAATGGACCTTAGTTTGCATGTCAGAAGTGTACAGCGTCAGCAGGCTTCAAACATATCATGCCTTTTCAGCATCTCCCCCAGTTTAACAGCGAAGCAGAAGCAGCTGTCAACATTGCCAAGAGAATATACTGAAAAGGCGAACTGAAGAGATAAACACATACAGACCATGCTGCTGGGCTGGAGCAGCACACCAACAGTAGGTACTAGCAGCCTAGTGCTACATTTCATGCCACACTGTTGTGTAAGCTCTCTGTTGCCTGCAGCAAATAAACTCTTAAAGCCATAACAGTGAAGAAAGTGACAGGGTGAATTAAAGAGCTGCAACAGCAAGCCAGTAATGAAAGCACAGAAATGCTCATAGGGCCCCAGACAGGACATCCAATAAGACTGCAGCCAGCATCTGATGACAAAAAAAAAGATGGCTGGGACGTCTCTGGAAAGTGTAGAATTATTGTCATAAAGTAGCATCCGTGCAGTCTTTCATGGGAAGCCCTAGTAAGCCATCATCCTCATGGGATGGTCCAGCTGAATCTTTCTGTATTCTGGGTGCTGTTGAAAAGAAATCAAGCACTGACATTGAGATCATCACATGCCAATGTGTGATTCTTGGGAACTACGTCTGTGACCACCAGTAGGACAGAAATCAGTGGAAGAAGTGTTGAGACATTCCTTACATGCTTAAAAAAGGGTCATATCTAATTTTTCATCTTCCAATATCCCCAATTCTTCCTCCTCAGGGCTGCTCACAACTCATTCTCAATCCATATGTGTGTATATACATAGAAAAAGCAAGAAAAGGTGCTGCAACCTCTTCTTTTGATCCTTTCCCACACCCTACTTGTTAACTGTTTGTTGGAAAGGAAATTGAAAACCAAAAATCTTCACACCTGGATGAATGCCATGACTACCAAACCACCAAATTATTTTCTTGTCATTAAACGATGGGTTTGTTTTACTGGTTGTCTTGTCAAAAGAAGTTTGCTGAGTAAGCACCTACCTTTGCACTTGGACATAACAGGAAATTTCCATCACCTAAGAAAAGGCATTTAATATTTATGAGGATGTAGTTAATACTGGCATCTCTGTGTAACTCTATTCACTCTACCTTTCAAAGTTCTGTTCAGTCCCAAACACAAATGTTCCCCTTCTACCATACCCATGGCATCAATTCAGAGGTGAATTTGGGATTTGACGACAGTCTGGTGGATTATTGTTCTGAAGTGCCTAAAACAAAGGAAAAGAAAAAAAGCAGAAACAAAGTCCAGCATCCAGGGAGATGCACTGGAAGCGTCTCACTGCCAGCTTCTTTTTCTGGGGGACGTCAAGCATCACTGACAGTGCTGGGGTCTACCCAGAGCTGAGCACATACGTATCAAATCCAGGGAGGTCTATAGTGGGATGGCATCAACTTCCTGGAAGGCGTGCTTTTCCTAGAGACAAGAGGATCCTGTGCATGTTGGTGCCTGCAAGCATGGTCTCAGGCGTTTTTGGATATGCATAACAGCTTACAATTATTTTTTGATTGTCAGAGAAGTTAACTCCTACTGATGATGAGCAGACCTCTCTGGAGTGTCTCAATCCCTTCCCTTCTCTCAGCCCTATACAAGTTGCAATGGTCCTGGGCTCCTTTTAGCCAATTATTATAGTGAATTAAAGGAAATCGATTCAGGAACTAACCATTAACTGATCTGTTTTGTTTAAAACGCAGAATGCTCAGTTCCACTGTCATCACAGTCAGCAGTAGCAGGAAAATTTCAAGACAGTGCAGGGCCTTGATCAAGTTCTATATGCTTTGCTTCAGATCTTGGTCCAAATGAAAATATTATAATAAATATTTAAATTAAAATTGTTTAAGGATTAGCTGAAATTGAAGATTTTTTTTTTTATCAGAATAAAAAATTAGGGGAATTGTTTCTAATGGAACAAAGCATATTGCTCCAACCCAAAGGTAAAATTTTGCTATAGAACATGCTTATGCTGAAAGCAAAGGCAGTGTTAAATTAGACTGATAAAATGAGATGAGGAAGAGATAGCACAGGTACTTTTACCTAAAATCCTTTGAAAGACTGTTCTGACCTCAACAAGTACTACAGAGAGGACTGAAAAGGGTTTTCCACCCTTTCTTTTGAAGCTGTTCTATTTTCTTATTGCAAACTGGCCTGGGCACAGAGAACAGTGCTCAGGCATCCTGTGTCCTGAATGTATTCCCCATCAAGCAAGGAAGCTATTTACTTGCTCCCTGTCTTCTTGAATATTAAGTGTTCAGTGGAAAAAGTGGAACAGCTTTAGCAGGAGAAATTGTGTATGTCCCATCTCCATATTGCTGAGTGGGAGTTCAGCCTTGCTGTTACTTGGACCAGGATGGATCTAAATGTAGCTTTCATGTCTTCCTGATGAGCAGCTGCTCAGCACATGATGCGCACAGCAGGGCCAGGCTCACTTAGTTACTTCTGTGGGTGATACTCAGTTTTTGCACCCTACTTAAGCATGCAGTGAACCAGGGAGAAGAAGTGTGATGACCCAGGCTCAAATCCCTGCTTGCAATCAATCAAGTTCTAATATATACTGTGTGCTAAAAGTGGAGATAATAGTAAACAGATTGCTATCAACAGTCTTGTAAATGCAGACCTGATTTTTTTTACACTTGAAAAAAATTTAGTGAGTTTATAAATAATTTTGTGGAGACCATAATTGGATTTTTCACTGCAGTAAAATATTTCTACCCTAAAATTTTCAATCTCTTGTCTTGAGAATGTGACCCAGACTGTCTAGGACTTCACAGATCAGTTGCTGAGTTTCTATGCAGAAACAGAATGAATAGCTATAAGCCCTTGTGCGGTATGATCCAAGCATGATGTTCCTGTCATTTCTCTCTGGTTCAGAAAGCAAGCCCAGGTTTTTATTCTTAGAGACTAAAAGTGTGCTGCTTAAGGTGGTGAAATTTATTACACCTCCATTTCTATTGCTGTTCACTACCTCCAGATCCAAACCAGGCAATAGTTCAGAGGTTTTATCCAGCAGTGTGACCTGGACCTGTGATCTCATAGGCAGCCCATAAAACTGCTCAGGAATTTCAGCTACTGATGCAAGGATTTTGCAATGTAATGGGGAAACCATTAACTAAATCTGGTATTGTATTCATTCCAGTACTACTAGTAGGTTTTAGCTACATTTAATCCAGAGTTGGAGTGATGACACTGTATTTCAGGATGGCCACATGTTTCTTTTTAATACCCACTAGTCATTAAATTGTATTTTAAAGAGAGTGATCTTTCATTCCCATCTTTAAATATTTTACTGTAGTTATTTCAAAGCTTTAAGGGTCAGCAGATGAGTGTCAACCCTCAAAATCATTCCAGGTCACTGTGTATTCATCATGCTTTTAGTTGAAAACTACATCAGGGAAAATACTGCAAAAGTACCTAGAGACCACTTCTGACCATCAGAGTCACCAGTGATCACTGAAGCAGAAATTAAGAAGGAATTGCACCAACAGCAAGACCAACATCAATAGCATATTTAGAAGAGAGTTTGTTATATCTTTTGCCCATTTCAAAATGATGCATTAGTTTTATGACCAAGTAACTATTTTGAAACACTGTGACATCTGAGATTTAAATGCAGTTCAGAATCTGTGTGATACCAAAGGCAATAAATGAGTGACTTTATCATAAAAAGGATTTTAAGGGAAGGCTATACAGGTCATGCAGCTCCTCTCAGGAGTTTTCAGATTCACTGTTATTTTTCTGTTTGGGAAGGAGTTGAAACTGAAAAGAATTGGAAATCTGATTCTCTAAACACTGTTCATTTTCCTAGCAAACAGTTACTTTTCCCCCACATATAAACTGGGTTGAAAAAGGCAATTTAAAAGTAAAAATTAAATTGTGGGTTTCTCAGCTGAAGAAACCACTAATACAGGCATGTGTTGTGCTACTTCATGCATCCATTTTCATTTTCATCTTTTTAAGATTAGTCCTCAAACACTTTAAAGATGCCAACATTTGGGAAGACAGTGTAGAAAACGTACAAGTTGAGGGTTTTTTTCTTTCTTAATGGTAAATCATGGCCTATTTTCAGCTGAAACACTCTATTTTTTCTTAGGAGAGCTACTGAGAGTACTTTGTGAAAATGTGAAAAAAATCTGCTAGATGGAATCATTAACTAAGTGTCTAGAGCATGATCTCTTCCTTTAGAAATTGAGGTACTCAAGTATTAAAGGTTGTTCCTCTTCAAGAAATCTTAGGTCGTGAAATGAGATGGGATGCTCCTCTGTGCAGCTGTGTGTGGGTAGAGCCTGGGGAATATCAATGCAGTACCGCACAGGGGTCTCTGCTGGCCAACCCTGTGTGGTCCTGTTGTGGTTTAAGCTGAACCCATGACAGGTCCTCTTTTAGGCATGGTCACCTTTATTGTTGGCAAACTGCTCCAACCTTTGTCTGCAGTTTCCTGACAACCGTGTCAATTGTGGGGTAGTTTCTAGCCAGCTGTGAACCACTTTGAATCACTGACTTGTATTTGGGTATGTTAAGAATACATGTCTACATCTATAAGCTATGTAAGGTTTTAACTACATGGAAATCATGAAAATTTACATAGAAATAAATCCAGGTAGCCAATACTGGCTTCAGAAATAAGGAAAATTAAATGTACGTGTGAAGCTGTCAGCATCATCTTGGTGAGCTCACTCAACCAAGGGTATCCTCTGTGTGCTTAAAGAGGAAACAGATTTAAAAGGGTCAAAATGTAAACAAATCCCTTTACGTGGTAAATGCAAAGTCAAATATTTTTTATAAAAAATAATAGAATACTGGATTGAACGAGCAGTAAATTATTTATTCCCTTTGGACAACTAAACTTACTCTGAAAGGAAAAAGCTTTTATAAGAATTGATTGTGTACTAGCACATTATGACTGGAGCAATACCACACCATACTAGTTCTTCAGAGTTTTTATTTCTGTAATATTTTTATGCAATAGCCCAAACAATAAACAAAACCAGAAATTTCTTTGTACTCTTTGTGTGGTGGGATAATGCAGCACCCTTGTCAGGCAAGAAACTATGCAGTCTGTCACTTATTTTTATTATTGACTTATATAGTATCTGATGGGGGGATTTTAGTTCTTGAGAAATCTAGGCAGGAAATAACACAAAAGGCTGTTAATCCCCATTAAGAAGAATAACAGTGTCACGAGAAATACGGGGATGCTTTTCCATTATGGGTGTTAAATGACGGGGAATGCACCATCCCAAGAAGCTCTGGCTAACATCCTTTCTATCTGTGGGTTTCCTTGAAAGTGCGTTTATGACCCTTTGCACAACCTTTGTCATCGTGAACACAACCTTTTGAAGGTTTCCCTAGTTAGCTCCTCTTTCTTTCCCCCTTTCTAATACCTGGCTTGGGCGGTGCTGCATCTGGTCCCTACCACAGCAGGTGGATGGAGGAGAGAAGAGGTCTGTGTTTGCACACATCTAGTGCAAACACTGGCAGGATTACAGCCTCCGGCTGTAGGGAAAGGACAACATCTGCACGGAGAAACAAGCTGTGACCTTCTGCTTGGTTTTGTCACGGTCTCCAATTGCTGAGGAAGAGCACCTGCATTTGAGACCAGTAGTTTAAATATCATAGCCTGATCATTAATTGCAGTGCAAGCACTAACCCTAAATCAAAATCTATAAAATGACAGCCATAAACTTTAGGATACAGATTTCACTGCTGACCTCTTGGTGATATCGTGGCCAATTAAAATTGTTAAGGTGTGCTTACTATGCTATATGGAGTCTGGAGTTCGAATCTGTCTCTAATACATAACTTGAAAATGCTACTGCCCTGAATACTGTATCTGGATAAGAGACTGAAAATGTCTGTAACCTCAGAATAATTAAGGAAAGCAGTTAGAATAGGAAACTTGAATGCATCATAAAATATCACTATGAGCATATTTTTCAGGAAGTGCTGTTTCAAGCAATAGATTTTAAAAAGAATATAGAAAATATAATTTTAACAGATTATAGAAAATGATCTTTCAGTTTTTAGAGGTCAGTCAAATTTGTATTTTCAGTCTATCACATTTTTACATTCCTTCTGCGATTTTATGTATCTAGAAAGTTGGCTTCTTGATGGATTTTAATTACTGTATTTTCCTACATTCCACTTAGTTTCTAACAGCTTAAAACTTCAGACTATAAATTTTTGCCTCATTGGCAGTATCTGAAAAAGTAAAGGGTCTAAATTGTTAAACAAGAAAGTTATTTATTCTATTCTTAACAGGATCATTAAGCATAACTATAAATCAGAAGTATTACTGAAACAACTAGTAATGAATTTTGGTGTGCAAGCCAGGAGTGTGACTCTTTGCTAATAATTTGTACTAATCCAAGTTATGAAGTGACGTTTATGAACTGTATTTGGCATAATACATAAAACTTTAGCTAAATGTAGAACTATTGATCTTCACTTTTGCAGGCAAATACTTTTCCACAGGTCACAGTGGTTCTCACCCTGAGTATTTAATAATGCCAGGTTGTTATATTGTTAAGTTAATAAATGGCAAGTTAAATTTTATAGACTAATCATTTCCACAAATCAAAGTTTACTCCTCTATAATATGGAGAACAAAGCATTTTTTTTTTATACATTATACTTTACATTTCTAGTAACTTGATTTACAGCATGGCTATTCAAGTTGGTGGCAATATATTATTTCTAGACAGCACATCGCATGGAGAGGCCCATGTGTCTGGGAGCAGGATCCAGAAGCCCTACCAAAGCTGGCCAGCTGGAAGTCCTATAGACAGGGCTGTAACTTTGGGCTGTTCCCCTACCCAAGTCTTTCGTCTCTAACTCTGGGCTGCAGGTGAATGCACCTAGCTACCACTAAGTCACTTGCTTGGACCCTGGCAATCTCCTTCTCCAAGGCAAAGCTGCCTTGGGTGCTCTGTTGGCCTCTTTTCCTCCACTCACTCCACCTCCAGCAGCAGCTCCATGGTGGCTGTGCTCACCTGGAAAAGGAAAAGCCCATATTCTGTTCAGTCCTTGGTCTGGAAGGTTTACAAGTCCATGTTATCTGCCTCCTAGATAGACACCGCTAGCTGTGTCTGCCAGCTACGGCTCCTTCCCTGAGGGCAGGTGGCTCTGAATCTCTACCCACTGTGTTTTTTTCCTCTTTAAAGAGCAGCTCTTCAGACTGCTGGCACCATGTTGCTTAACCTTAGCAGAGCATCCTCACCATGGAGGCACTGCCTTCAAGGAAGCACCAGTGCTCCTGAAGGTCATGTGTTTTGTGGTACCCACCCTACGTTTGTTACAAGAAGGCTTCTTATGGTGGGACTGGCAGGTGGGAAATAGCAGGCTGGGAAGCCCATTGCAGGGCTTTGCCCTGGGCTACAGTGTATGCCACATCTCCAGAGCCTCAATGGGAAGGTGCCTGAGTCATTTCAGTGAAATTGTGGTGCCCATACTGGGTGCTACCTATACCCCGTTATAGACCAAGCCAGCATTTTTCCAACTGGGGGACATCCCTTTTCCTCTGGGCAAGGGGCATAGAAGTGCTTGTGGTGGTGGTGGGAGGAGGGGGGGAAGAGAGCAACCCAGTTATGATCACCTTGGCACATCCAGGGGTGAAGATGCAGACCCAGGGACTGGGAACTTTCAGGTGCAAAATACCCCTCTAAAGACCCAGGCACCCGTGTAGTGGAGAGATGGAGGTGCCTGTGACTGCGCAGTAAGAGTCTAAGTGACAAACTTCCCTTAGTGGGTTGTTGACTGTTCAGGTTCTCTCTCTTTTTAATATGGGGGCATTCTTGGATCATTTAGTTTTATCAGATGTATTTGTATATTCTAATTTGTCCAGTTATAGTGCTTTGTTTTGGTTTATTGCACTTTGTTATGTTATGCATTTGGATGGGCTTTGTCCTACTGCCAATAGGCTTAATGGTACGGTCAGAAAATCATCATATAATTGGATTTAAAGTTAAAAATATTTTTTTCTGTTCTGTTCACTTCATAGTGAGTCTGTTTGTATCTAATATAGTCCAATAAAGGTAAAAAAGAACATAAAATCCAGGCACTGAGTATGTGTTACTTTATGGGTGGGAGGGTGAACAACACCAACACAAACTGTTGCAAATTTTCTTACCTCAGTAAAATTAAAGCACAGTTAGTGCCCAGAACATCTGACATAAGGGCTATAAAATCATCTTTATCAAAAGCACGTGAAGGACACTGAAATTTTGCATTTAATCTGAACCTCAACAGATCTTTCCAGAGTGGCGTTTTTTTTTAATATAAATTAAAATAAATTAAAACTAATTAACTGTGATACAGAAGAGAAAAATAGAAGGACTTGAAACAGCTACAAAGAGTTAGGGTTATTCTATGCAGCCCACCATGTAATTATGCAGACATATCAGTCAGGTAGGAGGGAGCATATTCTGGGAGATGTAGGCAGGGCAGAGGTTGCAGAGCACAGGGTAGGCAACGGAGGAGGTGCTTGCACCAGAGATCCTGTGGCTCTGCCTGGGGCTCGTGGCCAGATGGGTCATGCAGCTGACAGGTGGTGATCTGCTCCTGCCCATGAAGAGCTCACTGTCCTTACTAGCTGCTGATTTACTTCTGGGTCTCATTGTACATTATATGACAGACACCAGGAAGACACAGATGTTCAAACTGAAAATTTTATTGACAAGGAATGGGTAAATGCCTGTGGTACAGGAGGCCTACATCAAACTTCTGAATTCCAGTCACCAAATCACAGATTGCATTAAAATCCACATCTGTCCCATTTGCTTGAATCACTGTTGACTATCTGAGTCAGAGTGTCCCCTGTACACGTGTCCCCTGTACAAGTGTCCCATTCAAAGCCCCTTGGACATAAAATGTGCATCAGGATGCCAGACCATATTTACACAGGCACAGGTGATATATGAAGGAAAGATGGCAAATGGCATCTGTGTTGAATCTGGCCCATGTTGAAGTCCCAGCGTGTTGCCCCTAGGGTCTCAGCCCTCCTTGGTCTGTGTGGGACTGCTTTCTGCAAGTGTCTATGAGCAAGATACCACCTGGCTCCACTGGTCCCACATGGTTCAGAAGGAAAGTCATACTTTAGGAGTGTTTGAAGAGTGGCATAGGAGATTTATGGCCATGGACATGTTTGTGCTGTCTAATTTGTTTGGCAATAGTTGGTGGGGACAATCTGTCTGAAGTGCACTTCTCATGATAGAATAGAGCCTTTTATGTCCATAATGCATGACTATTATATTATAGTAACAGGCAAGACAAGGAAATAACAAATGGGAAGACAAGAGATTAGTATAGTCTTTAAAAAATGTCTATTATTATTCAAAACTGTATAACTGGCATTAATGAAGACAAACTGTGTTATAAAAATACAGCATAATATTATCAGAATTAGGGAATCATGGCTTCTAGAGGCATAAATACCATTGTTTTGGCATTTCAGCTACAGTGTCAGTACATTGTTCTGCTTGTTCCATGGAATGTGGAAAGCTAAATCAAAAATTACTGACACCTTCTGATTCAGCAATTTTTATAATAAGTAAAGGTTAGACATACCTGAAAGCCTGTTTTAAAGGAATTTGAAATATGAAATAAGAAAGCCAATAGAGAGCAGGGAAAAGAACAGAAAGCAGCAAAAGACACTGTAGACCTTAGAGAGGTGAAGGAGAAAGAATATGTCAGACAGAATAAGAAGGAAACCTGATTTTCAAATGTAGAAATCAATGCAGGCTAATTAGGTTAATGTCTCAAATTGTTAAAAAAGTAGGCAAAAGACCAATTTAGGACAGCAAAAAAATTGATTGCACTTAAGATTGATGATGGTGGATGCCTCTTCTTACCCGCTCTCTTGGTGTATGACTTCTATTAATAATAGAAGTTATCGAGCTTCACTATTTTAGTGATGCTGCTCAATGAATGATGCCATTCATTTTGTAAGTTATTAGTTGCAATGCACATTAAGCTAAAACATCTCAGACTTACTATGTTATGTCAGGACACTGGGTGTTACTTAAGATTTCAGTATTTCCAAGCTGTGTCATTTGTTGTAATGTTCATAAAAGTGGTGGTGAATGGAGTTAAATCCAGTTGGCAGCCAGTCACAAGTGGTGTTCCTGAGGGCTCAGTACTGGGGCCAGTTCTGTTTAATAACTTTATCAGTGATCTGGGCAAGGTAATTGAGTGCACCATCAGTATGTTTGCAGGCACCTCCACGTTAGGCGGGAATGTTGATCTGCTTGAGGGTCAGAAGGCCCTGCAGAGGGATTTGGATGTACTGGATCAAGCTGCCAAGGCCAGTCATATGAGGTTCCATAAGGCAAAGGTCACTTGGGTCACAACAAGATCATGCAGATCTTGCAACTCTACAGGTTTGGGGAAGAGTGGCTGGAAAGCTGCTGAGCAGAAAAAGACCTGTGGATTCTGATCGACAGTGACTGAACATGAGCCAGCTTGTGCCCAGGGTGGATACAAGGCCAGCAGCATCCCGGCCTGTATCATCAATAGTGTGGCCAGCAGGGCTAGGGCAGTGATCATCCCCCTGTACTCAGCACTGGTGAGGATGCATCTCGAGTCCTGTGTTCAGTTCTGGGATCCTCACTACCAGAGAGACATTGAGGTGCTGGAGCGGGTGCAAAGAAGGAGAACAAAGCTGATGAAGGTTCCGGAGCACAGCCTCCTATGAAGGGTGGCTGAGGGAAGGGGGGGTGGACCTGCCTGAAAGGAGGATGGCACGAGGTGGATGTTGGTCTCTTCTCCCAAGTAACGAGTGATAGAACAAGAGGAAATGGCCTCAAATTGCACCAGGGGAGGTTTAGATTGGCTATTAGGAAAAAATTTTTCACTGGAAGGGTTGTCAAGCATTGAAACAGGTTTCCCAGAGAGATGGTGGAGACACCAGTCCTGGAGGTATTTAAAAGACGTGTAGCTGTGGCACTTAGGGACATGGTTTAGTGGTGGATTTGGAAGTGTTAGGGTAACAGTCTCAGTAGTCTTAAGGGTCTTTTCCAATCTAAATTATCCTGATTCTATGAATACCAGACTGAATAAAATATGAAGCCAGCAAACATGGTTAAGGTATGATTATTATCCAGTTAACTCAAATTGACTTGCACACAGTTGGAAAGGGTGTTCATCTGACGTGGTTAATGAGTAGTTCATGAACTGTCACTCTTCCAGGAGAGTGGAGAAGAAAACAGGATGTGCTTTGAACAGCTTAAGTGCCTGAACAAAATACTATCATTTCAGCGGCATCTGCTCAACTAATGTAAATGATTTGGAACACTTAGATTCATCAATAAAGCTAATTTCCTTTCTTCTCTGCCCATCTTCTAAACAGTCCAGACACATAGAGGATCCTTAGCTACAGGAGAGGCAGAGTTTCTCAGCTCCACAGCAATGCAGTTTATTAGGTATTGACACAAGCAGAGAGATGCATCTAGAAGGCTGGTTTGCAAGCAGCGGAACCTAAAGATTCAGTGCCTGGTCAGGAACCTGCATGGCTGGCAAGGGTGGCAGCTTGTGTTTTGGCCACACATGCTCCAGAAAAGACAGGTCTGTCCAGAAAAGACAGATAGACTGTGATACTTCGGATACCTTTTGAGCCTAGATTTACACAGAGATGCTTTTCCTTTGTTGGCCAAAGTAAATTTCTGTTTAGGCTTCTGTAACCTCTTCCTTTTGCATGCAAAGCTGAGTCATAATGGTGTCAGTAGACTTTCCTTTTCCATCAAAGTCTTAGCAAGTACCCTTAAAACATGTATTTTAATGGTGTTTTGTATTAATACTGTTTTTTACAGTTATTCACAATATTTATTTAATACGTGAGTGCCTTGCAATGTCATACAGATTTGGTGGGGTTTGGAGCAATGACAGCCAGTAAGTCAGTAAGCCAGCTTGTCCTACATGGTGCTGGAGATTGATTTTCCTACCTGTTTGAAATTATTGCCCAAATCTTTCCACACAAAGAACCAACTCATTTTCCCTTTTCCACTGTGGTTTGTAAAGATGGGATTCATCTGATCAGGTGTAAATTTTCAGTGTTGACATCTGAGCTAATTGTCTAGACACTCCTCTCTGTCACAGGAGAGAAAAAGGGACTCATCGGTCTCAGTTCACTTAAGGCAGACAGTTAAACCAGGCCAAATGAGTGACACTTTTTCAGTGCACTTTTCTCTCTGGTGACTTTCATGTGAATCAAGATGATGTGAGTGTGGATGCTTCAATTTAAGTGAGTCTTTACCACCTGCGAGTGACATTCTGCAGGAGGAAGATAATTCCCCTTTAGCAAGGAGGGGGGCATGAATTGCGATATAAGGGACTGCAGCCCTTACTGAACAAAACAGGCTTTTGATGATTAATTTCCTGCTATTTCTTATATACACCTTGGCTCCAGAAAAAGTGTGCATTTCAAAATCATTTTTACATGCTGGGCTTCTGTTGGACTGTTTAGGGTTTGTGGAGGGAGGTGGTTTGCTTTTATTCTTACTCTTCCCTTGAAATATTTAACTGTGGTTTGTTCAGCCAGTTTGTTGTGTGTCTGTTGCCCAAATGTTCATGTGCAAAGCATAGTAATCCTTGAACTCATGGCACTGAATTTCATTGCTGTTTAAGAACCTTTTAGCAGATTCCTAAAATCAGCTTGGGACCAAGAGGAAATAGTGCTCTGAATATTCACATTTTAACACAAGTTTTCATTCAGCAGAGTAACATCTGCTGCTTCTTTAATGTGCTGTTTATTTCCAGGAAACTGAATCAGTAACAGTTAAGTTTTATCTGGAATTTGTGCTGATATCATGATTCTTTGGAGGGAAAGGGAAGAGTTTATCTAAATGGCCAAGTCCAATGAAGAGGTCTTCAGTTTCTGAAGATATTATGAGGAAGTTAAGCAGCCTTTATGATGCTACTAACAAAAAAACAGCATCAGTTATGTCAAAGAAAGAAAGAGACTGAATAAATCCTACCTCTGTGTGGCCATTTGAGTGGGTCTAAGGACAGATTTCATCCTTGATAGAGATCTCAGATGCTTGCCATGGTTTTTGCAGTCTGTGTGCAAGAGCAAAATTCTGCCTTGTGCTGTTCTGCAGGTAGCCAGGGCCAGATCCTCGATGACCTACTTTTATTATTTGATCAAGAAATGTGAATTATTCAGCAGCCTTCTGAAATAATTGATTTTTCTATTATTTGTGATACAAGAAATCAAGCTGATAATACAGATAGTGTTCATGATTGTAACATAGGCAGACCAAGCTAAAAGGGAAGATTTGGGGATTTTTGGTTTTTAACTGATGCAGATAAGTGGCTTCATTTGTTCATTGGAGGCGCATTTAAATTGGCTTAACCATATGTTCGTTTTGCTTTTCACAATACTTTAATACTGACAGGAGTGAAACCTCCCAAAGAACAATTCCCATAAGATTCCAAAAATGATGTTAACCAGGCTTGCTTTAGTACTCTTTCACTGTATAAGGCAAATGTATAAAGCAAACACATTTATCAAGTGAAGAGAATACAAACACTGAAATACAATTACTTTTCTGATGGCAGTTGAATAGGTGCTGTATTTTAACATATGATAGAATACCAAACAGATTCATTATGATTATTGCTTACCATTACAATAAAGATAAACCTTTTCTAGGATCTGATCCTTTGATCCTTCAGACATTTGTACGCCTGCCTAACTTTGCAGATGACTTCAGTGCAACTGATCCCAAGGGCATGTTTTCAGGACTGAGACTTTAATGCCTGAACTCTTAAATAATATGTTGCTTAAATTGTAAAAAAGTGAGTTGATTATTTTGTTTGTTTATTGCAGTCTTTAACGCAGTTGCCAGCAAATAGAACAGGCAAGTAAGAAGAGTCACAAGTTTTTAAAAGGTAAAGCAGAAATAATTGTGTTACCATTTGCATCGATTCCTAGAAGTAACAGAAAAACTCAACTTGCAAATCAGAAATCGTGAATGAATTCAGTAGATTTGTCAAGCAACATGATTTAAAAATAAGTGATGGGCATGGCATATGTCAAAACAACCCAGGCGAGGCAGCTTCACTGCCCCTGCTCCTTCCTCTGTGAGAATCGGCCAAGACTTGCTATCTGCCTTGCTGGGGAGAGAGGTTTACCTCTCATCACTGGGAGTGGGCAACCTCCCTGGAGCCTGTCTGTGCCCTTACCCCCACCCTGAGTCCCTCTGCCACTGTCCCAGGGCACATCTGCAGAGCTGTGCCCAGCAGTGACTCTTTTCTCCCCTGGTAGCAGAATTTCTATCCTCTGTCGAGTCAGTTGTCTTCCGTGTCCTTTATGTTTTTGCGCAGAAACATGCTGCTTCTTCGAAGCTTTGCAACAACAAGCATTTGACAATCTGTTGGTGTTAAGCCAGGTTTATATCAAAGCACGGTAGTGAAGTCATATCTCATATAGCAGCTGTGGGACTGATTTTTCCTTTCAGAGGTGTGGCTTATTTGCTGTCTTTCCCAAACACATGATCTTCACAGAATGGCATCACAGAGAGAGGAGTTGTGATATTATCCATTTCATGAGCCAAAACAGCATCCCAGGTCACACGAAGCATACACTGTGTCATATATGAATCAGTGGGCAGTAAAAAAATTTTGGGAAATAGATTTATGCCAGAAATATATATATTTATACCAGAAATATATACAGAGATATATATATGTATATCTGTAATGAACATATCCTGATACCTGAAAAATGTTTGCATATCATACATGAATATTGTTGCTGGAACATGGAAAATCTTATAGCTCTGCTGTTTGTTTCTAGTTACTGTTGGAAAACTAATGGTTTGCTGAAGCAAATAAGTCACCACTTGGCAGCTGTTACTGGCAGGACAGACAGTAAAACACACATATGCTGTGCACAGTATTTCTGTCTCCTTTTCTTTCTTCTGACTGAATGAAATAAAATACTGATAGGTGTTTCTGACAGATGTTAAGCTGCTCTTTGCTAGTATCTAAACAGGATGAATATGTAGTAATTAGCTGTAGATGGTTTTCTTTAGCACCCGGACCTGGTTGATTCAGTAAGCTGAAGTTATACACATGGCCAGATTCAGACACATGAACAGTTTTATTGAAGCATATTTCACCAGAAACAGTCATGATCAGTGCCTGAGAAGGACCCTAAAGCTGGCTGATCTTCATTATTGAAAAACAGAATCATAGAATAGTTTGAGTTGGAAGGGACCTTCAAAGGTCATCTAGTCCAGCCCCCCCTGAGTTCTTCAGCTGAGTTTATGTGCAGAAGACAATACACAACAGTTGTCTGGTAGTCATCTCTGCTCTGCAAGGCGAGGTTGCCTGCAAACAGGTGGCTTTTGCCACTCAATAGCCAAAAGCAGTAGCTGCTCTCATTGGCTTTCATTAAGGCTCTCTCACTGCAAAAGCCTATTCAGTGAGTTAGGGTTTCTACCCTCACTTTTCAAAGCCAGGATTAAAACACAGAATTTGATGGTGAACAACTCCCAGGATCTTCTCTTAGGTCTCTGAGGCAAGTGGTATATGTCAAGTGGATCTAGATGGTCATCTAAAGAGCTGGGTGGGTCGTGGAGCCTGATGTCATCAGAAGAAACTTGGATGTCAGCTGTCATTGCCCTGACCTGTCTGTGGCACAGCTACATAAGATGTAGGAAATGTAACGGCTACCTTACTTTGCCCTTAGGCAGTAGGGCTAGAAGGACTCAGGGAGTCCATAAGGACTATCTTGCAAGACCAGGTTACAGTGGTACTTCTCTGATATCAGTTGAGATGTCAAATCAGAGTTTGTTTCATGGAGCTTAAAAAGCACAATCTTGAATTGTCAGTGTATTTCTTTCAATAGAAGTTTACATGCTAAACCAAAAGGAAACTTGCTTGTTTCTTAAGTTTTGTCCATTTTTGTTAGCTCTCCTCTTCTTCATGCCCTTCAGTTTCTTCCCATTAACTACTAACATAATCCTTTTTTCCCATCAGCAGCTTTTATTTAGCTAGCTGTGCTTTTGTAGTCCTGCAGACTTTCAAAACCTCTGTGTCTCACCTCTTTTCTTTCATAAGAAAGCACCTCTGATTCTTGCAGTAGACTTCTGTGGCTGTTCCCGGGGAAGTTTTCATATAGTTTACTGTCCTCATTTCTTCTGCTCTCTGTCTCCCCGTCTGACCCCTTTAGCTGCAGTACCTTAGATGAGGAGCTTTTCTCAGAATGCTTGTTCTTCAAGGAGGGCAGGGAACTCACTGCCTTGCAAATTTTAGTACACAGCTTGAGGTAAAATCAAGACCTTGATTGTTTTGATCAGCCCTGTGCTTTTCCACTGGCAAAAGGGTGGTAGTCTCCTCAGTAACATTCCCCTGTGTTTCTTAGAGCCTGCTCTGGAGTCATGACCCCACATTTTAAAAAAAAAAAACAAAACCCAAACAAGATGTGACTCATTCCAGTCTCATCGCTGATACCTTCATTCAGACTCATGCAATCATTTCAAATTGCTTAAAGTTGAAAACCATCCGTTTGTCCCTGTTTTGGTTTTTAGTGGTTGGTTGCTTGGCTTTTTGTTGGTTTGTTTTGGGGGGTTGGTTGGTTTGGTTGGTTTTTGTGATGACTACAGGAAAAGCAGCTTAGCTTTTTGAACACCTACTGATCTCCCACTTTAGGTGAATCTAGGATGTCTTTCTTATCACTGTCTTTCTTACAACTGATACATGGCATCAGATTCATTTCCCTTCACTTGCAGTGTCTAAAATTTGGATGTCTAAGTCTATCCTTGACTCCTTTTATAATCAAAAGATGAAAACAAGTACCTCCAAAGAGCAATTCATCCAGTATTGCTTAGGCACAGACCTTGGAAGATGAACAGCTCTCAGAGTCTGCTTCTTTCCATTGACTGTGAGAGAGGGAGAGTGACTAGCCATGAGCTGAGGTGTCTAGTTTCTGAATACCTTAATTCAGATGGATTACACCCACCTATTACCTAGGTATCATATAAAAAAGGGCTATACACCTTTTCTGTCATTTTTCCTTGATGTCATTGCATTTTTTCCTGTTAATTTACATATATAGCTTTACAAATTAGACTCATAATTTCTCACAATGACAGCACTTTCTTATGTCTTACACAAACCTCGTATTTGTCTTAATATTCTCTTAACACCTTAAATTCACATCATAATCGCATTGTGGCAGGCTTTGCGTGACTTTTGCACTGTAATCTTTATAATATCATTGTGACTTCTTGAAGTAGCTATTATCCTCCTCACAATTAAAGCTACATGAAGTCACTTCAGAGCATTCTCATTACTTATCAACTTGAATACCTCAGCTGTTGCCAAATGTTTTATTTTTTAAATAGCAGAAAGCATCAGTAGAACTGTGATTCAGATTCATTGCAAATAAAGGTTCTTCTCCCCTTTCTTTTCCCATCATGAATATTTCCTGTCTTGTGGAATATTCTAGTTTACATAAGGCAACACTCATCCTAATTCACTGAGACACATTCAGAATTGTAAACTCTGCGTTGTGCATCAGTAGTGAAAAGACATATTTTGTTCTCTTTGTTAGTACTCAGAGCCGCATAAATATAATCCTGATTTTGCAGCTCAGTGCTGGCAGAGTAGGTATTTTCACATTGTTCTCAAAATCTTCATATGTATAGTATTTCTTTCATGATAACATTTATTTATCAAAGTTTGTGCTGCTTTGACTTTTTATAAAATAACAGCAAAGATAAATGGATCAATTGACCCCAAAAGCAGTTTATTTATCCCTTTAGTCACACTTCAGTGACAAAATCAATACTCTTCTGAAATATCTGATATTACAGTGGTTCCAGTAAATACTGACATTCATGAGCTATGTGAAGGGGGAACAAAAATTTATTATCAACTTAGATTTTTAGTACCTTTATTGATTTTTCTGGGGATGCTTGAATTTTTATTTATCTGTGGCTAAGTAAGTGACCTTTGTTTCAAAAAAAAAACCAAACAACAAAACCCCCCAAAAACACAAACCAAAAGGAAAACCAGAAAGACTTAAGTTTAAACCCTGCAAAAAGTAAAAGGGGAAAGACCACACATCTAACAATGTCAGTGACAAGAATCTTGGCAGAAGAGTGTGTCTGGTTTTAAATGATGCATAGCACACCACTGTGTGTTCTTTTTCACACTAACTCTGCGTTTAAAACAGCGTAACATGTAATTTTTTTTACTACTGATACTGTTGACATCTACTTTGTGCGACAGCTAAGATGTTTCTTAGTCTTGCATTGCCAGTTATTCTTATAAAAGGATGGAAGAGATGAGTGATCTGAGAGGAAATAAAAGTATACAGCAGGTTGCATACTTCACCCTATAAGCAGATCTAACTCCTGCAAGCAGTAACAGGAATTACGTACACTTGTGGAAGAAAATTTTCTCTCTCTTATCTCTGGAAGCTTTGAACATATAAAAACTGAATTAGAAAGGTAAGATTTAGCAAGCTCCTGAGGGAAATGTGGTGTTCCCAGTCTGGGGGATCTCACTCAAAGAGTGTCTGGACAAAGTACAGCGGAGGGCAACTTACAGTTGTGCGAAATTGAGAGGAGCCCATGGCATCAAAATTTGTAAGGTAGGGAGTGCTAAACCAGTCTAGTGTCGGGGACAGATATGGTCAGGAAAGTCAAAGTTCACTGGGCACCAAGAAGGGTGGGCTCATTCCACGTGGACGGGGTGGCACAGGAAGGGGCCATCAGGGGTCTATTCCATGGCCATGCCATGCTTATGTGCTCTGAGTTATAGGGTGTTTGTCCCAGGATTTGGCAATGATGGACTAATGGACACTACATAGCCTGAAAGATCTCATGTGCCTCTGCTATCCCTTCTGGGGATGGACAAGAACGAAGAGGATAGGTGGAATTAAAGGGATAAGTGGAAAACACAAGGTATAAAATAGCTTTCTTACTGCTTTGTATCCTAGCCACTTACTGAACAGCACCCATGTCACTCACCTGTGCATAAAAATTAGAATGTAAATTTGAAATGTGAATGCAGGGGTGCCCGCTTCTGCATGTTTATATAAAACAGTGAAGCTCCTTAGAGAAGTTATCTTGGAAAACGAATGACCTTTTCAGTAGCAGAATATTTGAGACCTGAAAAAAATTTGTAGGAACTAGTAAAAAAGAAGCCATAGTTTGAAGTTCAAAATGTTATTTCTTGACCTTTCTTTTTCCACCTGGGACAAATGTGCTCATTTTTGAACTGAACTACCTTAATGTTATTTCATCCACATCTAGATTTAAATCTTGAACACTCTTCACCAAACTTCACCAGGAAAATAACTGATAATTTAACTTGGTTGTCAAGCCTTCAGCTGTTACTTTGTTCAGTCCTTATCTCAAACAGGTTTATTCTGGATTCCATTGGCATTGCTCATACAGAAACACAATCTGCCATCAGGAAGTACTAGTGATATACATTTATGGTTCCTTGATGGAACTGTACTTCAATACTCCTATTAAGAGAAACAAAAAAGGCTCAGTAAGCCTGTACATATTTAGGATGTAGACCAAAAGCTGTGAAAAGCCAGCACAAGCTCTAACCATCAGTTGGTAAGTACTGCAATGAGTCTTCAGTCACAGGTCTTCTGTGGATAAAATTCTCTCCAAGGGCTTTTCACTCTTTCCTGTTTCCTGGTACTGAAGTGCTCAGCAAGCTCATCTAATATATAAGTTTTTTTCCATTCCTTTCTAGCTGCATCCCTTGATAATCACTAAATCATCCAGAGAGAATTATCTCACTGTACATTTCCTCCTTCTTAACACCTGCCAAAGGATTAATTTTCTCTAGAGAAAAGGAATTCCATAGCTTTATTACATTTATGTAACCCAAAAATCACTTCCCTTCAAAAGACATTAAAATATATTTTCAGAATTTGTATGAAAACCACTAAAGTTTTAAGTAAAAGTTCTAATCCTAATGAAAACTAAAATGCATGCTTGCATGGTTTTAAAGTTAGGCTCCATGTAGACCACAGGTTATTCATGACCTTCACTTCAGGGGTGTATAATATTAAAACCAAAACCAAACCACAACCTATTTCAAGCTGTACAGATATAATAGAACTGCCTTACAAAAAGAAAGATCTGGGAGCAGATAACTTTCCAGAAATTTCAAAAACATTGGGACAGTCATTGTAATGTCCTGGAGCTATAAGCAGGGCAGTGTACATGAGGCTGACCTACAAGTATTCTCATGCTGAACCTAATATTGAAAAAAAATTTGCATAGGACAAAAGAGAGAAAACAGACTAAAATCCATTCAGAATGGCTGCTAGATGATGGAGCTATACTTTCCAAATGTTGCAATACTCGTTTTCCCAGAGGCCTTTCCTGGTGTGCGGCTCCTCCAAAGCACTGAAAAGTTCTATCTTATTATATCGCTAATGTCATACATATAGTTATAAATGTGCTGAAAACGAAGTGTATTTTGAAAATCCTAAATAAAGTACTGCTGGAAAGTACTACATACACTGCAGTTCTGGAATAAATTTTCTGACAGGAACATTCCTTACTTTTTTCCTTCTCCTTAAGTCCTGTTTCTCAGAGTTCATGCCTGTGGACTGAATATTGATTGCTTATTACCCCAGGACCAAAAGAAAATCTATTTACCAATAAGTTCAAAATTGGCTGAAGTTTTGAAACGTGGGGCTGTTTATATACGAACAGATTTCTGTACTCACAGTTAAAATCAACATGTCTGAGCATGCAGAACCACATAATAATTAGTAACTGGAAGACTACCCAGTTTTACTTTGAACTAGCCCTGGACAAAAAATTGCTTTGCTTCTGGCTGCATGAACAGTGTTCCCCCTGCAGTTTAGCATGTCAGGTGCTGAAAGGTTGTACGGGACCAAGTTGTTGTTATGTGCATCCTCTGCTAAATATAGGAAATGCAAGGATGTTAACAGATGCACAGGGACGGAGACTTAGAAAGAAGTCTCTGCATGTTTTTCATTTCTATCCCGTTCACTCTGTGGCAAGTGCCAGCATATGTGTCTGAAGCACCAGCAAGGGTTCTTGCCATATGCTGGCCCATTTCAGTGATTTTCTCTATATGTATTCGTGTGTGTATTCATATGCATATATGCATGCACGTGCGAATGACATAAGGTCCGTGTTCAGTGCCAGATGCTGAAAGCAGTCAGCATGGAGGAGGGAGAGAATCATAACTTTGACTCCTTTGAACTCAAATTAAACGTGAAAATGAGTAGTTACTTGAAATGGATTTGTCAAAATAGCCAAAGGGAGTCTGGTCCTCATCACTCGTATTTGAATGGCTTATGGACAGCTAAATCCCTTGGCTTCTTTGAAAATCCAAAATTTAAAGGATATTTTTTAGAGCTAGCAATGAGACTCAGTGCCACTGACATACTTCCGAGAAACTGGCATCGTGAACCTTCAATCTGATTAGTTACACAGGTACTTGTGAAATTGCTTTACACCAAAGCCTGAAAAAAATTTACAGGATGTATTCCAATGCTCAGAAAAATCATCACAGTAAGAAATACATTGTGCCAACAGGAAAAAAACAAGTCAATATGCCCCTGCCTTCGTATCTAGGCAATCTGCCTATCCAAGTATTTTCTGCAAATTTAGAATAAATAAAGGTTTAAGGGCATGCAGTTGTATCATCATTTTAAGGTGACCAAATTAATTCTTTCATGCAGTGCTTGAACCTAATGGAGATTGACTGCCCTGTTTTCCTATTGTAATGATGTGTACCAAGTTGAAAATGAAGATGTTGGAGAATAAAACATAGCGCTGTGACTGCTATTGATTAGCTGTCGTTTGCTTCATTGTTCAGGCTCTGTTGGCCTCTTGGGCAGAAGGACACCCAAGTATAACATCCCTGACATTTTCCTGAAAGGATGCATGCCTTAAAAGTGACAGCTTTACTTAAAAAATACAGTTTTGATGTATAAATGTGGTAGTTTGAGCTGAAAGGATTCTGTTGGATTAGAGCAGACAAAGAGAAAGATTTCTGAAACATACCTCAGATCAGCCTTGTATCGAGAATAGATTTAAAAGCAAGTGTCTTACATGATGATGACACTCCTAGTGTCTCTCCATTTCAATGTTTGTGCGAATGAGCAAGAAAAGCTGAGTTTATCTTCAAAGACAGAGTGATTAGGTTATTCTGACTAACGTGCTCAGCTCTCATTAAAGGCTTTGAGTCGTCATGAGTTCCAGAAGACCTGACTGTGTGCACTGAAGAAGAAAGTGGCCCTTGAGCAAGCACATAATTTTATCGAAAAATACTGTCTGTATATTTAAAGTTCCACATATAGATTGTTTTTCACAGTCTTCGGGCAATAGGCTATTTAATACCATTTTGTTTATTCTCTTGCCTGTTTTTCATGCAAAATACTTGGTACAAGACATATGATTAAATTTGTAAAAACAATTACTTTTAATTGCATGCATATGACTTTTAATACACATGGATGTGTATATTCAAATATGGCTCTTGCTTATACAGAACACAAATTGTAATTTACCTCACTGTCAAGGTATTTAAAGAAGTCAAATACACTGAGTGATTTCATGCGTCACCTTTAATGAAATGTATGAACACATGAGCATGACTTTAGGACTGGGTCACAGCCAACATTAGAAATGCCTCTTCTTTTATTGGTGTTGTGTTAAAAAGGGCTTCATGTACTATCATGTCTGGGAGAAAATGGATGTGCTGAATAAATGACCTGCAGCTCAGCAGTGATGGAGATATTAGTGACTCAATCTGCTAATGACTCTGTGGCAAAACTATGTTTTTTATTAAACCCTGTAACCAGTTTGCAAAAACCTGGGCAATCTGTCAGGCAGTAAGGGGAAGCCAGCCAGGAAAAAAAATGAGGTTTCTGATGTGCTTCAGCCGGAGATATTCAAGCACCCACCTGGTTCTTCCCTTCCTCTCATTCTGTGCACGTGAAAGTGAGCCCAGATACTGCTTCTCTTTCATCTGTACTTTATATTGGGTCCAGCCTTCATGAAGCATGTGTAGCCCTGGTGGCTGGTGTGTCTCATCTCCAGGCTCATGACAAGGTCTTCTCACTTTGCTCTTGCAAAACCTTCTTACAAAGACCACTTTCTGTCTGGCTATGTCATCCTGTTTTTTTGCTTAGCAGGTCAGATTTACATTTCTTCTTTTCCTTTTAAAATCCACTGAGAAGTTTGTTTTCACCCCCTTCTCCAGCCTTGTCCTAGGCAGGCCGGCTGGCGTGCTCCAGCAGGGACATTGCCCGCCCTTCTCCCTGCTACCACAGACAAAGGGGCATCTCTGTTGAAATGACCCACAAGATCACACCTCTTTCCTTATTCAGGATCTCTGAGGAATTTGTCTACTACAGCATGAACTAGAGATGTTTATTCATTAAAAGGAAACTCTAAAAAACTCACAAATCTGAGCCAGTCACTAATCCACTCAGTTGTGTGATATGTTTTGTCCTCCCCATCCATGGTGTCCCCTGAGTCTTTTTAAATGGCAGGGTGTTTTAGGGACAGAACCTGCTTCTTCCATTCTGCTTCCTTACTTCTTCAGTTAGGACAAAATTAGCTGAAAATTAAGCTCTGAAAATTAAGCAGAAAAGTAGTAGCTCAATTTTGGCAATAGCAATCTTAACACCTTAATTATCATTAGATAATCTTTATCATTAGATTTGCACATTGTGATTTGATGTTTCATTGTATGGTCATGAACTATTTCTCAAATAACACAGCATATATTTTTAGCTGAACTGAGAACTGTTAGATGCATATTTGTCCTATCTTAAAAGCACGGCCATGCATATATATAACCATACAATTGGCTTATCTAAAAATCTTCATTAGATACAGAGTAGATACAGTGAAAATGACATGTATAGACAGAAAACATAATTATTTCAAAGAAAATATTGTCAGATATAATTTAGCACTGAATTAACTACATATACATTATTTGAAGCAGAACCTCTATTTTTAATCCTGTGAGCCCTCATTTGGTTTCTAAAACTTAAAGCACAGTATGAAAAGCAGTGAGGAGAAAGGAATCTGATACATCCAATGTCCGTTTGCGTCCTGCAGCACTCTCAAAATATTTTTCTTCTTCAGCATTCACACTTCCGCCATTCCTGCTGGGTTTTGCTTCTAACTGCTTTGTGCTCTACAAGGAGAAGGTTTGTAACTTCCAGTATAGCAAAAAACTGCTAAACTGCACATGTAAAGATTTATTTTTTTCCCACTCCCTCTCTTTTCTTTCTAGTGACTTCAAAAAGTCATTTTTTGAGCCTGTACAATCTAGAGACCCTTGTGTGGATGTAAGAGCCATAGCTAATGCTGCTAGAGTCAGACTCACAAATAACTCCCATGCAGCAAGCAGCAGCAAATGGAACCAGCTGAGAAAGAGAATGCATGTGCACATTTTACAGAGATGAGCTTAATTCTGCAATTTCCTTCTTGTTTTGATCTTTTTTACTTCCATCATTGTTGTCAATGTTGTCATCATTGTCAGTGAGATGAATCCTGCAAAGATCTAGCCCCCTTGCTGACCTAATGCTATCAGCTTCCCATCCTGTCATTTCCTTAAAATGTTCTGTCTGTGCCCATCACTGCTGATCTTAGCGCACTGCTGAAGCCTGGTGTGATACAATGGTTGCCAAACCCTCCACAGGGTCCCTGTGTAGAAGTCCTTTGTTAGACATCAATTGTCCATCCCTCAAATACCAGGGAAACAAGTGGAACTGAACCAGGATTGACAGAGGTTGTGTAGGGGATCATTAACAAAACATTGGCTAATCTGACAAAATCATTCCATTTTTTTCCTCCTCCTTAATTTGGAGCGGTTCACAAAAGTATTGAACTGAAGCATGCTGTTCTCCTGCTATCCACAGGACAGCTCTTCAGTCCTGGTGTTTCATTGCCACTGATGGTCTCTGGCTCGTCACAGAGAGTGACACCTCCAGTTTTCACCTTGCCATTGAGCCATCAAAGACATGGTGGTGGCAATTACCACTGGAAGGTAATCCAAGCCAACATCAGCCATTCCTTACTGTAGCTAGCACAAGTGGCATGCAGCCCCAAGTCCCAGGCTGCTTCATAGCCATAGACTGATTTTCTTGGTGCCTGAATTAGAAACAGCAAACATCATTTGAAGTTCAAGCAACCAGCTTCTTGTATTGTTTCTCACTTCTGGAAGTGCAAGGTAAGAAGCAAAACAGTCCACTGTTTTTCAGGACCATACCTGAGTCCTAGATGACAGCAGTTATTCTGGGATATTTTCTAAATAGCTGCAGGTGCCAAGGAAGAGCAGAGTTTGCAAATTCTGTGTGGCAGTGATGGCTAACCTTCAGGTAGCCTCTCCATCCACTGCAGGAAGCACTGGGGCTTCAGTGATGCTGAGGAAAGCCGGGAAGACTCAAGGACAGATCAGTCCCATTAACTTTTCCTTTGTTGCTATTTCTGTTAGATGTTAAAAATCCAGTGCAGACTGATAAAAAAGAAAAAACAGTCTGCGATGCCTTGCCCTCTTCATTTCTAAGTATGCAATTAAAATTGAGAATGAGCTTCTAAATAATTGAATCTGCAGTATTCTTTTAACGCTATGATGAATACATAGAATTAGAATAAAGGCTTTACTTTGCTTACTTTCTCTTTTCTTACTTCTTGGGTAGCCTAGAGTTTAACAAGAAGATATTCTGGAACCTCTGTTTCTCCGTTGTGCTTCAGTTTTCGACAGCTGACTTGAGGGAGTCATTTACTGCAGTATATAGGATCCATGGGTCTGTTTTTCAACTGCGGTGTAAAAAAATGAGGTAATAATAGGTGCTTAAATAAATCAGTGTTCATAAAAAGGATAGTTAGTCAAAATACTGGTAGTTTTCCTAGGTGTGTTTTGTACACACAAGCATGCAAAAGGTAGGCCTTTCATCTAGTAACTCCTCTGTGTTTGAAGACTAGTTGAGCAAAGCATAAACTCGGGTAGCTTTTGCATCATACGACTATTTCCTACCAGTTGAGTATATTTGAAGTATCCTCAAATATATTTTCAGCTTCAGCAACTTATTCTGCGGGCATAAAGTCTGTCCTTAATTTGTAAATTACTGTGTTTGTTTGTAAACTACTATACTGTATGCATTTATTTTAATCAATTACTACAGTTGTGAATACAAGTCTGATTTCTGAATCAGCACTCAAAGATAAATGATAGATGGTTTATTAAGTTCTCTCAGCTAGGGTTCATGATGCTTAATTTTCTTAAGTGATAATATTTTATATCATAATCCTGATCTTTTTTTTCTTCTTTCTGCTTAGTGGAGTTTAACCTAATTACATATGTGATCTCTGTAACAGTTGCAGTGTGGAGCTATCACTGGACTTTCATAAATCACCACTGTAACTTTTTTAGGAGAAACCCTTTAAAAGGTCACCTGTCATTGAAGATATTCTAGCTAAAAGTTGTAACACTTAGATTCTCTTTAGGGGTTTAGGTTCTCTTAACTCAATTACACCAATGCATCACTCATTTCTCTCTGGGTTTGCAATAGATGAAGTATTGGTCTAGGGCCATTTTTTGAATCCCTCGCAACAAGACACTCTGCGTGTACTTACCTCTTTCACATCTGGATGGTTTCATTGTAACCCCTAGTGTCTCTCTCCAACATTTTGACCTCATAAAAGCATAACGTCACTGAATACTGAGGTTTTATGTAATTCATTGTGAAGACTGTGGCTTTTAAATCTTCCATATGCACTTTAATAACAGCATTCTTGTGATCAGGCAAACTTTGCTCTTTGTTAATATTTCCATCTTCATTTCGCACACACACAAACATATACACGCAAAGTAAGCTGAAGGTGATTTATAGAAGCATTAAGGAAAGGTAAAAAGAAGGGAAAACACAGAGAACAAGGTAACTGAAGACTAATCATACCAAAACCAGACATGCTTCTGCTGCTTTTTTCCATTCCTGTTATATTTTTGTTTGGATTGGCTCCAAAGAAGCCCTGTTCCTTGTCACTCTTGTTGTTGTGCATGTGCTGCATGTGCTCATGCATAAATTCAGGTCAAGTATGAAACCTCTTTTCTGCATTCCTGGTAAGAATGTAATGTCCTTATCAACAGATAACAAGAAATCTGAACTAATTTAGCTCATGACCCTGGGGTTTTTTGTTTTGGTTTTGGTTTTGGTTTGTTTTTTTTTTTCCCCTGCCATTACCAGAACTGTGGTGTTTGATTAGTTGTTAATGTATTCAACTCAGTAAATTACAGCTGCTTGAAATTTCTACTAATCCTTTTCCATTGAGGGTTTCCCTGGACTAAGTGATGCTGAATAAAACAAAAACCACATGCACGCACAGGTTTCTGAGATTTTCTGGATCAAATATAATTTAAGGGATACAACATTTTTAACTGATTTTTTTTTTTTAATTACTGTACCAAAAGCACCAATGAATAAACAGTATTTACTGAAAATATGCTTTGCTTGAACTTGGCTATTAAAGTATACAAGGGCTGAGGGGTTATTTTGCAATGAAAGAAAGAACCAATATATAAGGATAAAAGTAGAAAAAAGGTTTAACACACAGCACAAAGATGTTTTTGAATGAATCAGTCTTTGCTATTTAATTTACATTTTGAGGGCTCATTAGGATGATGAATGACACTGCTGGAGAATAAAACATACTTCCTGAACAAAAGAAAATCTCTGTAGCCTAATAACATTTTATGCCAGCACTTACATTTGTCAGAAGTGGATGCTATTTATCCCTATGATTATTTAAAAATCATTTTTATTGTCCTTTGTGCTGTGTCCTCTTCTGGGAATTTTAATTCAGAGTTTGACACCTACTTATTAACTTCCATGAAGTATGCAGTACAGAGGCTTATACTATAAAAGAATTCTAACCAGCCATGTTTATATTGCCTGCAGCTGTATACAAATTAGCTAAGTTTAGATTAATTTCTCTTATAAATGGGAAAAAAAAATTGAGTTGTGTAACCTTTGCCACCTCAACAAAGTAAATGTGAGTTGAGCATGGCTGGCCTGGGCATACCAGGAGACAGCAGTTAAGTCAAAAGAGCAAAGAGAAGGAATTTATGGCATCAATGCCATGAATTTGGAATTTCTGTGATTTGGAAACTTCCTATTTCATGTCTTCTGTTTCCTCCTCTGGAAGGATGAGGCTGAAATAGGAATGCTAACGTTTCATACTTCAAGCCCATCCACTCCTTAATCAGTAAATAATGACTTGCTGTCTTGCCTTCTTCAGTGCTTATACATGCCTATACTCTGAAGTCAAAGGTATGCAAATACCAAAAAACAGACTTTCTCTTGAAAAATGTCAAAATATTTTGGTAAATTATGCACTATCACAATAATTGTGTCTTTATAGTTTATCTTAGAAGACACACTGCTTTTGTATCAAACATTACAGTTTAGACCCTTATTGAGCATAAACTGTAATTCCACCTACATTCACTCTTACTGCAATAGATTTGGTCAGCAGCAGTGATATCCAACCTTGAAGGTGAAACAAGTCAAAGACTTCATTTGCCTTGCTGGGGGAGTGCACCAGTTGCTCACTTAGCTGTTCATGACAGCATATGGAACAAGATGACATACAACTTTGCTTTGTTCATTGTGATATGAGGTGGGAATATCTGATCTTCTTTTCCTTCCCGTTTCCAAAGCCATCATCCATGCTTTGCATGGCATCCAACTGACAGTAAAACAGGTATCAGTATGCAGGAAAAATTATTTCCTCACATCTAATTCTACAGATCTCATGTTGTTTTTTCCACAAGCAAAGTGGTGCTCATCATCTGGAACGTGAGATCCCAATTTTAGTTATCTCTTTGATTTATAAAGAAACTGCTAGTCAGCCTCAGCCACCAGTATATTCCATAGCTTTTTGCTGTTTCATATTCTGTGGGCAAACAAATTATGGGAACATTTTGTAACACAGTGACCTGACCATGTCCAGGTAATGGATAGACAGTCAGAAACATTTGGCTACTTTTCCTCCCAAAATGTGCTAAAAGTATTTCGGGGCACCAATGGCAGACTGCTTTTTGCAAAGCTGATACTGAGTCCTTGTAGACCTTCACTTGGAGGCACCCCATAGCCAGACTCAGTTGCTGTGAGTGAAATCCCTAGGAATACTGCTTCAGCATTGTCATTGTTCAAGCCCAGCCACTAACTCAGAACCATGCAGCTGTTCACTCACTCCCCCAACCTCTTCCTCTCCCCGCTCCGGGAGGGATGGGGAGGAGAATCGAAAGAATGTAACTCCCACGGGTTGAGGTAAGAACAGTCCAGTAACTGAGGTATAACACAAACCACTGCTGCTACCACCAATAATAATAATGACAAGAGAAATAACAAGGGAAGAGAATACAACCGCTCACCACCCACTGACTGATACCCAGCCTGACCCAGGCAACAATCTAGCCCTTCGGGGTAACTGCCCCCAGTTTACATCCTGGGCATGACGTGCTGTGGTATGGAATACCTCTTTGGTCAGTTTGGGTCAGG
>WYDI02155009.1:0-43520 GCA_009867235.2 Psittacus erithacus
TATCCTATCCTATCCTATCCTATCCTATCCTATCCTATCCTATCCTATCCTATCCTATCCTATCCTATCCTATCTCACTCTCCATAAAATAAGGAAATTGTGAAAGTGCATTACTAGTCTGTTCTTCAACAAATGAATGAAAATTCTTATTCTGGCTTTGTAAAGAAGTGGCACATTGAAAATTTGTAATGTTTAAAATGAACCATTTGCAGTGATTTTCATTGCTAATAATAGTTTGCAAGTAATGCTGATGTAAATGTGAAAACCATGTGACCAGGCAATGTCAGATATTAGAAAATGAATAAAACAGAGAAGGAGAAAAAAAAGGTGAGCATTTTTTTTCCTATGGAAAAATGCTTTAATGAAACAAGAAAGACATTGGTTAAAAATATCAGTACTCATGCTTTTTATTTGCATTTTTTTCATGATGTGATCGGGCGTGGTAAACAGCTTTTGTTTCATTATTGTATTTTGAAGCCTGTTTTTGCATGAAATAAAAACATATTTTCAGCAAGTAAATCATCAGCAAATGTTTTAGAATCATCTTTTATTAAAAATCCTATAAAATATTGATTAAAATATCCAAGTAAAATGCAATAACTGTGTTCAATTCTAGCAAAAGGTTATATATGCTAACTTCTCTAAATATTATACTTTGCTTTTATTTAACCTGCTCTGTAAGGCACAATGAAACCAAACGAATAATCTCTTAATATTGCATAGTAAGTAGAAAAAACACGTGTTTATGCTGTGTGTACAAACCTGACATTTGCTATCACATTAAATATGGAAAATTTGATATTTTGTTAGACGGATATATATATATTGATAGAGAGCAGCATCATAAAGCAGCTCATTAATTTCCCTAGATTTCTTAGTGTTATAGCTTCAAATGTAGATTAATAAATGTGTATTTAAATATTTAAACACAAGAATGTTTTTCAAAAGTGCTGAAAATATTACATTTACCATGTATGACAGTGTTTGCTCCTATCTCTGGGCAATTAAGTCCCTTATTAAGACAGTTAAAATAGTTAAGACCATCTTTTAGTCCCATTGGTTTTAAGGTTTTTGTCCGTAAATTAGCATTATACCTCATTTCAACACTTTGAAGGACCATCTTCTTCAAACAAAATTAAACTAATGGATTTCGAACCTGACTGTTGTCATGGGAAAACAATATGAAAACCCTTCTTCAAGCTTTTATCTATCTCCACTGTCATTAACTATCGGCATGCATAAGAGCACATAATGCACACTAGACACAGACTTCTCCCTAGGCCAAACTAGATTATAACCACCTGAAGATGAAAACCCCAAAAGCTGCTTCTACCTCTACCTTGCTCTAAATACATGGGCTACTCGATGGTGGCGGTTCAGTGAGACAACGCATCAGTTTCCCTGCTGAAGAAAGATGCCATTTAAAGAAATCAGCCTTATTATGTCCCAGTGACAAGCATAATTAAGAATGTCTGTCTCTGAGAGGCATAAGAATAGAGGGAAAGCTTTTGTTCACCTGAGCACACTACCATCCTTGACCCATCCAAGTAATTTAAGCCCTGGCTGAATTGGACAAGGACAGGTGTAATTGGGCCCCAGTCTCGGCTGCTTCCAGCCTTGCAATTACCCTAATAAGGTTGTCTGTGGAGGGGTCAGTAGCTAGCGGCCAGTTTGGCTGGAGCCTTCTGTAAGCTGTCAGCAGCAGGAGAACAAGGAGTCCATTGGGTCACAGTGCGAGACAAAATGAATGGTGGTAATTGATCTAGTGACAGGAGCGTCTGTCCTGAGACGAGAGAAATGGGCAGCTGCAATGAAAGACTTGATGCCAAGAAACCTTCTAAACAGAAACTAAAGTCCACAAAGAGCTCTTAGATGTGGCAATGGGGGATGTTACCTGGAGTTTAAGGGGCTGGCAGCCATGGGGACCGCCAAATATGGACTTTTCAGCTACGCACAATGATGTTGCCATCTCCATTCATTTTTTTGTGAAAGGAATAAACCAGGCATTTCTACAAGCTTTTCCACTTTGGCCTCTCAACCCACTCCCTCCCAAAATACCCAAAGGCATTTGTAGCCCACAGGTGAGGATCCATAGGTAATGTTGACAGATGGGCAATTGTGTTCTCTTGGGTCTTTCCAGGGAGGTTCTGGATCTGTCCTTGAAAATGCTTTCCCAATTAGTGGTGTGATTCAGCACGTATATTCTGAGCTTCATTGTTTCAGGTAGGCTAAAGTGTAATTTTAGCTCATCCTGCCATCACTCTGCTCTTGTGACAGTTTTTAATTAAACACCGTCTTTAATCAATTAAGTGGCAGCTGCAAGTAACGTGTTAGTGCTCTGAATATGTCTTTAGAAATAGCCAAACCTGCAGAAAATGCAAGTTCAAATACCAGCAGGGAGGAGACTGTCTTTCATCCTTTCTTTGAATTCCATGAAATTTCCTGTCTGGGTCTACACATCAATATCTTGCCTAGGCATAAGAGACAGACTTTCAGAAACAAACCATCCCTCCTCCCTTTTTTATCTGCATGGTAATTCAGGATAATAGAAATAATAGTAATAATAATAAATTTTGAAGCTGGAGTTAGGGATTGCAGCTCTAAAGCTTAAAAATCCCTGTTTATCACTGGCAGAACCTATGTGTTTGGAAAGGGTGTTGCTGTTGATAAGGACCATTGCTTATTATCCCTTTGACTTCAGGGCTAGTGTAAAACATACATGTCCCTATGCATAATTAAGCTTATGGTTACTTGCAATAAAGGTAACAATATTAATAATAACTGTTATTAGTCTTTATAGCTGAAGTTAGAAGCTAATTCCTACTACTTTTTACAAAGGTATAATAAATGATGTATACTTACCCTGGTTAGGCATTCCAGATCTAGTGTCTCTCTGCAAGGTGACCAGCCTAGAATCTCCTTACATATATTTAATTACAAAGTGAATAAGTATGACTGGGAAAATGTAAGAGAACAGAACTGCCATTATATATGTGAGAAATGAGAACAGAGACACCAGAAGGTTACGGGTGGGATTGCCAAATGTAAGAAAGTGGAGGTGCTTACCCTAGCTGCTCTCTTTAATCACTAGGGAGAAGTAGGTGACAGCAGCAGGCAAATGATTCAGCCTTTAGGGAGGTGGCTAAGAATAAAATGAATTAAGACAAATTCCGTCTGGAGGAACCTCCTACTTTCCATCCTGTCAAAGGCTCTGGGGTGACTACCTCAGATGTAGATGCTGAATCTTGAAGAACTAAGGTTGGTTGTCAGAATCCTGCCTGTGCCTTGTGCATGTTCGAACTTTGAGTACGTGGCATGGTCAGAAACAAGATTGATTTTTTAATATTTACTTACAAATGAACCTAAGGCTAAACGCCTTTACAACAGTGGGAACAAGGAATGAGACCACATACGACTTCCCACTGCATACCTTTTACCATTACATTCTGCATGGAGGTCCATGATCCCCAGAATGCTGAAATCTTACACCACTTCTCACATACATGTTTCTAGCAGGATGGCAAATGACAATGATATTGAGTCTGAGCTCCCATTTTATACCCATGTGAGTTTAACAACCACACAAAACCTCTGAGAGCTTTGTGCCGTTGGTGCCTGTGTCCTGTAACTGGTGATCTGTCTTGCACAGAGGCCACCGTGGGGAACCAGGCAGGTTTGATTTGAGAGCGCTTCATGGCTCCGTGCATGCTATGGCTACCATTCCCCGCCAAAGGGAGTGAATGGTGATAATAATGATTTAAAACAAATATTGGCTTGCAGTGTTTTTCTTTTTCTCATCCTTGTACCACAATGCCAAGGAAGTTAGAAAGAATGCTGGCTACTGGAATGATGGGTTTATGACTACAGCTGATGCCTTTTCTCCCTCTGTAAATCAGCAGTTTTAAAAAGCAGGCGTGTGTCTTCTGCACAAATAGCCTGTATTAACAGAGTGCATCAGGTTCCACTGCAGGCGTCGAGGCCCATGCTGAGCTCAGTTCAGAAACCAAGTGCTTGTCCACTATACGTAGCCTCACGCGCTAATCAGACATCAGTCTCCCTTAGATGCATCAAACACCGAATACAGTCTCTTTTCCCTACCAAACCCATCTCGGAGTTGGAAAAGAAAGTAATAAAGAAAGTAACAAGAAAATAATGAATCTATTCTTTATTCTTTTAACTAATTAATCTATTCCATTTTTTTATAGGTTCTACTCAAAGAAATTCCACTCAAAAACTCTTCCTTCAGCTAAAGTTTTGTTTTATTTCAAGGTACAGACCAATTTGGAGACCAATCATATTTTGAGGTGACACATTTGGCTTAATCTCTGATACAGTAAATTAACTGAATTTACTTCTCTGGATGTATAGAATATATTTGATGGCCGTGCTGATTTCTCCTGGGATAGAATTAATTTTCTTCATAGTAACTAGTATAGGACAATGTTTTGGATTTGTGCTGAAAACAGTGCTGATAACACAGGAATGTTTTCGTTACTGCTAAGCAGCGCTTGCACAGAGTCAAGGCTTTTTCTGATCCTCCCACCACCCCACCAGTGGGTACGCTGAGAGTGTGCAAGGAACTGAAAGAGACAGCTGGGACAGCAGACCCAAACTGATCACAGGGATATTCCATACCATCTTGCTCAGCATATAGAGCCTGGAAAAGAAGAAGGAAGGGGGGAACATTATGGTGTTTGTCTTCCCAAGTAATCATAATATGTGATGGAGCCCTGCTGTCCTGGAGACAGCTGAACGCCTGCCTGACCATGGGAAGGGGTGAATGAATTCCTTGTTTTGCTTTGCTTGTGTGTGTAGCTTTTGCTTTACCTATTAAACAGCCTTTATCTCAGCCCACGAGTTTTTCACTTCTACTCTCCCAATTCTTTCCTCCATTCCTCCAGGTGAACTGTATGGGGCTGAGTTGCTGACTTGAGTAAAACCACAACACTGGAGCAATCCCTTAGTTAGAGCTCAGACTGAGATATGTGAAGTTGTCCATGAAAGTGATCACCCATACAAACCTCTCCCCAAGTTCTGAGCTTTCATTAATGTCATTTGAAATTGCAATGAATGTACAAATAAGGTTTTCTGTCCGTATGTTAAGAGGGATTTAAAAAATTTAAGGCAATGTCCTGAAACTCACACTTGAGTGAGGAAAAAAGTTTGTAAAAAAGATACAAGAATGGGAAAAGCTTTTTACCAAACAAAAATGCCACCTTAACAATTAAAAAGCAACATTAAAAACTCCAAAACAGAACAAAACCAACCAACCAAACAGATAAAAACCCAGAAAAAATATAACTCCAGTGGATAATTTGATGTTTTGCCGAAAGTAGCACAAAATAGGAAAACCAAAAAAGAAATTACCAGAAACTAAAGAGTACAGAAACAAAATCAATACAGGTTTAGAAAGAGTCATTGAAATCAAACCAGATGAACACTGAAGTGGATTTCACTCCCTTGGAATACACAGATTATATCCCAAAGTAGTCATGGTGTGTAATGAACACTTCTCCAGCAGACTGTAGCTTCTAGGGAGCCAAACCATGGGCACTCGCAGTTAGGCAATGGGTCCCGTTTTTACTTTCTGTTTTCCCTGTTTTCTTACTTTTCCCACTGGATATCAGACTGTTTTCTTCCACTTCTTGTGAACTTTTCTCATAACAAGTCTTTTGACAAAGAGATCATCTGTTACATACTTCTCTGTGCCTTAGGTAAAAGGACCCCCAAAACTTAGTCAAAGCTTTTGCAGTTGCTGTAAGAACAATATAGCTGAATCCCACATGGAATTTTGTTAGTGCACATACTGATCTTATAGGTGTGATACATTTGACTGCCAATGTATACACAACAATAAGAAATAGCCATGATGTCTTTCACTTTTCCATTGGCCTATGTTCTAATATTTCCAAAATAACTGAAACTGGCTTATTAAACCACTGATGAATAAGAAGGAATGATTTCAACAGGGTGATAGCTAAACTGCTTTTTCTCACTTAATTTTTGTAGAGAAAGACGTATGATGGAGTTATTGAGTAGGCATTTAATAATCAGATTGATTATCCTTGCGCTTGTAAGAACTCTACAGTACCAATTTCACTTTGAATCGCTGCTTATTCAAGCTCAATAGACTTAATTTGCACGGGGAAACATTATTTTTCTTTGGGAAAGCTAAAAATAGAAACTGAAGCAAAGTGACTATAATAACCAAAACTGCATGACAGAAGACTTCAGATAAGCATTTCTGTTCCTTTATACTGTCCTCAGAGAAATTATTGTAATTTGGATTAACGAGCAGTGACATGACATCACTTAATCAGTAAAGTTACAGTTTAACACAGATTTAATTTACTCTTCAATTATTTAAGAAGTTAGAACATTATTAAAGTGGCTGGAAAATTTCCCCTTAAAATCAACAGGAGATAGGTTAAATGCAGTGGACTGTTCTTACCATAAAAACACAACTCTTTCTCAGTCTTTCACATTAGGTTAATTGTGCTATCACTGGTGTCTCATTTAAGTCCCTCAATAACTGCATTGCAGGTAGAGGCAGTCCAGGCTTCAGGACTTGAAAGTTTTGATCTTGTTTATGATTCTACCTAAAGATTCCATTAAAGAAAAATTCTAACACTTCTAGTGATGGAAAAAGAACCTGGATGTATGAAGAAATTACACACAGCCCCAGACTTGTTCTGTCCATATGAGCCAGCCAAAAGAAGCCAGACCTGGATATGAATCTGTATACCTACATCAGCATGCTGCTGACCACAGCGTAGTCATCCTATCGCGTGTGCCAGTTCTGGCTATCCTGGAGTGGTACCAGTGGAGCTTTGGTCACCTACATGTATCCACATAAAAGCTCCTTTCTGTTTTCACTCTTGTTTGTACATGTATTATGATCAAAAAGCCTTTTTCCCACATTCAGATGGCAGATTGGCTGTTCCCACTCCCTGAGCTACTCAAAATTGTGTTTTATCTTCATTGTTCTGTGGGTGGTCCTCTCCACCATTATTTATTACCTGCTGATGACAGAATGATTGGTTTCCTCCTGGGCTTTTCCAAGGTTCTCCTCTCTAAATGTTATTGGAAATATTCCAGAAAAATATATTTTTTTTCTCTCAGAATCTGCTGATTTTTCAATGTTTATTTCATTTAGAGAGTTAAGGTAGGTTTCTTCTCACCTACATTTGGGAGGGTAGGATTCAGTTCACAGATTGAGACATCAATTTTTAGGTTTTGGCATGTAGGTGTCTCCAGGCAAGCTAAGTATCTGAGCAGGGGAGGTCCAGACCACACAATTAGTGGAGCCTACAGGGCTATGGCACACATAGATGCCTGCTCCTTGCTCTTTCTCATCTCACTGAGGACATTGCAGGGATAACAGAGAGCCTACAAGCCCTACAGTGGCAGGCTGAAACAACCTACATCCCTGCCGTTTCAGTTCAGACTGAGGCAGAGCAATGGCTCTTGCTCATTTGAGTGTAGTGGATTAAAATAAACAATCTCCACCAATCTAAAGTGTGTAACTGCTTAATAATGCCTTAGTAAGTCCTTCTGGCCATCTCAGTTGAAATTTGAAAATTATAGAAAATTACAGGCTGCACAAAAGGAGCCTTATAACAGGAAGTGTTGGACAGTATTAATAACAGGTTTTGTTAACAAAGCCACCTATGCTATACATGACAGCTACATTAGGAAAAAAATAAAACTAACACAGATTAGACACAGCATAACAGGTATTAGGTAAGCAAGCAACCAAATTGTCCACAAAACAACGTAAGAACCTTTCAGCTTTTTAAAATCCACCTTTTGAGCTGTAAATAATGGACTCATTGAAAATTCATACGCATGTTAAGAGCATTCATATGCATGTTAAGATCTGTAAATCAAAAAAGTAAGCTAAGATCCTGAGTTTGTGAAACATGGCAGAGCTCTAAGCAAGCAGATAGCTTATCTTTCTGTACAATGGATGTGAAGTTTCCTCAGAGACTTCAGTAAAGAATGGGTACCTAAGCAAACACCACAGTGAATGGAATCCTTGCTTTAACAAGAATAAGCTGTCTGATCAGACCAAATCCATCTTAAACATAGTTTGATGTATTCTTCGGATGTGCAAAATCCGCAGAACAGGAGTTTCTCCAGTTCTCTCTCTTTGTTAAAAGTTGCTGTTGCACCTATTTCTCTTGGATAGGCAATACATGGGGTTCATGCATTTGTCAGCGCTCAGTGTTGAGCACCAAGCGATGGTCTTGTGCACTTTTTGCAAGTAGTTCCCTGAGACTCAGCATCCTACTGTCAGGAGCGCTTTAGTTCCTCAGCATCTTCTGTTTCCACTGTAGAAATTAATCATGGGAAGAAAATGCTTTGGGATGTGGTTTTACATTGCTTGATAAGCGTACAGCTGCTGGGAGATTGGAGCCTTCATCTTATACACGCCATTACTTTTATTCTTATTTTATTCCATGTGGTCAGAGATCATGTGGAGGTAACTCATGTTTTCAATCTGCTGAAAGAAACTGTTGTGAAGAGGGCTATATAGTGAATGTAGCATGAATAGAGAACACTCAGTATATGCTTGATTTTGCTGCATGTATAGTTTATAACTCACTCAAGGCTCTGCATCTCATTACTTCTAGGTGGGTCTTTCCCACCAGGATAATCAGCCTTCATTTAACAATGTTTTGGTCTATCCAATTTAATACTAAGAGGATGGAAACAAGACTGATGATGCGGAGAAGTCTGTAGGCAAATCTGTAGCAGGATTATTCAGATAGTACAAGAGGCTGCTCCTTTACTCCTCATTAGGTTTCTAGAAGACCTGGTGGAATTTGGATCTTCTTAAACAATTTTTGACAGATCAGCTGTGTATTAGGAAGCAGAGCATAACACAGACTTGGGCCGGGACCCAAAGTCTTGGATCATTTCTGCCTGAACTGCTCTATTTCAACCTTGAAGAAAAAACAAATGCAGACATGATAACAAAGAGGCAATAAACAAACAAAGCCCAGTAACAGCAGCACAGAAAGAAAGATATGGAGAAATTGCAAGTGAATAAACCTGAAACATCTACTTCTCAGATGTTTTTTGCCTGTCAGAGCTCTGAGGACATTGCCCGCAGATGGCACAGCCGCAAGTGGACAGGACTTCCCACACCTTGTCCTGACCTGCAAGAGTCAGCTGGAGTTAACCACTGTGGAAAAGGAACGTTTTATCCATGTAAATCTGAAGGGTGGATATTGCTTTGATGGGAAGAAAGTGAACACCAAAATTTGGAGCATATAATAGGGAGCTCTAATGGGAAACGTACTGGGGCGGAAAGGAGATGTAACTCCTACCTAGCATTTAAGCATCCAGGGTGCATTATGGGGTATGAGGTTTTAAATCTATGGGTGTGTATTCTTTATGGGTATGATTTTTCACTTCAGGCATGAGCCCTTTGTTCACACTTTGGTCAGTCAGGGGAATGTTGAAATATCCAAATGTGAACTTGCATTGGCACGAAAGACCCAATGAACTCAATCTGTATTTCTACCAAGGAGAAGGCTGATTTCAGCTTGATCACACCTGCATGACAAAGATACCTTTGACAATAGTTTTCTTGGTCCACAGTCTAAAAAACACCCAATAAACAAAAACAGGAGGCTGAAAAATTCAGATGGAGAAGAAGAAGATTTTAGCCATGAACCTGAAACAGCAGCAAACTGATGCTTTAAAAAAAGGTTTTTCCTTACTTCTGGGCACTTAAAAAGCAAAGACTGAATATTTTTCCCTTGAAGGGCACGCTTACCTTCAAACTCAACTGAAGAATGTGTTATGGCCTGGGCTATAACACATTCTTAAGTGGCAAGTTAGGCATCCTTTAGCTACTCCAAAGAACTCTATCAGCTTTCTTCTCTGAGGAGATGTCTCTTCATCTAGAGACACAAGTGTTACAAGCAAATTTCATAGTTTTCCTTTTTTGTTCTCTTTCACTGTTTCCATAAGAAGCAGAAGTAGCAAACAGTACCAAACATACCTGAATCCTGTCCTCCATTCTCCTCCATCCTCCCTGATTATGCCTTTTGTCAAGGGCTGTAATGAAGTGGAGGGATTGGGGAGAAAAGTTTGAGTAAACGTCAGGTAAACTTCTCTCTCTCAGTTATCCTGAAAACCATTATCTTGATCAGTATCTGGGTAGGTCTGAAAACCAGGCTATTCAGATTGAGGTGAACGAACAAAATTGTCTACAGCTACCTTAGAGAATACAGGACCTCTTTCTAAATTTCTATACACATAAATACATATATATATTACATTTTAGCTGCCCACTGCTTGTTGTCAGATCCAGACTGGATCTCTTTGGCCCCATTTCCATTCCCATTGCACACATTAGACCAAGCCCTTCACCTGGATGTGCTGACACAGAGGTGTTTGTTGGCACACCTTGGGGAGAGAGATGCAGAGAGCTGGAGGTGGCAAAGGAGACATGCCTGCAACCTGTTTGGGTTCAGGGTAAATAGCCACTGAGCCATCCCCTGCAGCCTGCTTTGGCTTACCTTCAGTCTCTGCCATGGACTTGCTGCATGACTACGAGGGTGATAATCTCACTATGATGTCTCACACCTTCAAGTGTCCCATGGAGACAACAATATTTTCTTGCATTCTTAGCCTACGGATGATCTTCTGTGTGAGCCTACACAGCCCCTGGCACTAAAGGTAACGGTAATGGGGATAATATTCCAACTGTATGAAAAGGCACATGTGGATGCCTCCGAAACATGACAACCTGAAGACTGCTTTCTCCTCAAAATGATGCAGCCTGGAATCCCTTCAAGGCTCTGCGTGTTAACAGCATAGCAGTGCAAATGGCTTAAGAGCGAGCATGCACTGAATTACAACCTCCTCCTACAGGAACTCTGAGTTCCCTTTAAAAGAAGCTGTTCGCTTTGCTGCTGAGCTAACATGATTAAACACGACAGGTCTGGCAGGGCTCTTCCACATTGTCAAATCTTGAACAAAAGGCATAATTTTTCTATTTCTTACAACTGCAAACAGCCTGCTTATAGAGATGGCAATTACTCACAGGCAGCGTAACTCAAGATCTTTCCAGTGTTTACATCTCCACATGAAGCACACATCTACATGGCAACGGCATGGGACAAGACATGTCTGTTAATTTTCCCATCATAATACTTAGCAGGACCCTGCCAAAAAAGCACTGGAACTGATTACCAAGTGTGACTACAATCGGATCATTTAGCAATTTGAGTTTCCACACGTTTTGTGTGAGGCTGGGCTTTGTTTTACTTAAAGCAATAATTGCATTCTAATTTCATAATGTGGGTCGTGGTTGCTTCATCTCTCTGTGCCTTCAAGGAAAAGAAAAGGTGCACAGAGCACAACAAACATTTTTTTTTTTTAATTAATTTTTTTAAATGAGCTAATAAATGTTTACCTGCTTCACAGGTGTGCTTGCTGCAGAGTGACTTAATTACCATTCCCATAGGAAGGATCACTAAAGGATTAAACATTGGTATTATCCCCCTTAATATGAATTTTGCTTTTGTGAAAAACAGAGTTAACGAATCATTTTTAGGAATAAAAGGATGGCAAAGGTTTTCAAATAAAAAGTGTTAAAGAAGAAGTTGAGATTTAATAGCTTAATTCAGAGACAATTCCAAAATTGAGCGAAAACAGATGATTACAAACAGATTTGGACCTCATCCTGCACAATGCTCAAATTTGCCTGCAAAGTTCCCCCAATGGACAATGGTGAAGAGGATAGATCCTACATCCCAGTGGGACAGATCCAGAGCTTGTTGGAAACCTCTTACCTTTCTTCTCATGCAGAGCACAAAACTCCATGCGTTAGCTGGAGTGGTGGGGTCATAGTAGTTTATCAGGTCACACAACGTGGCAAGTTGCAGCATGTCCCAGCTGGTCTGGGTTTCATTGGCTTACTCATCCTCATCTCTAAGAGAGCAGCATGGGTTCCCACAAGTATTCAATCCCAGCTACTTCGTGGCAGATCCAGTCAATCGGCTCCTACCTTCATCCCTAAACACAACCTGGAGGTGCTGACAAGGGGAAAATGCGCAAAAGAGGCCTACTTTGTGTCTAATATATAATATATGATCCTTCCATCTCCATGGACTTCAGACTAGGTTTAGTACTGAGCCCTTTCCTAGAAATCAAAGTGTCTCAAAATAAAGACCAGATAACTCTTATTTAAAACATAAGGAAAAGCCATTTCAAATCTTCATAATGTGCATGTTAAAAGATGCAAACACTTTTTTATATTTGATGGTTTTGATCTCATTTATGCCATGAATTTCTTATTTTATCTCAAACACTTGTTGCTTTTATAGCTTCTGCAATCTCTAAAGGTGCCAAAGAGCAGTGTTTTTTCTGTCCTGGTCTCTGCCACAAACTCCATCTAAGGTAATATATGCATGTTTTCCCCAAACAGACATAAGCATACTTCTATCTGGGGTATACTCCTAACATCCAGAAAGTCTGGAAATCCAGCAAAACCACCTCACAGGCTGGATCTGCCTTTCATGTTCCTAGCTGATTTCTCCAGGGCCAGAAGGAGGATCCAGGGGACTACAGGTCTCAGTCTGACCTTGGTCCTGGGGAAGGTTAAGAAGTAGATCATCTTGAGTGCCATCACAAAGCAACACATACAGGACAACCAGGTGATCAGGCCCAGTCAGCATGGCTCTGTGAAAGGCAGGTCCTGCTTGACTAACTTGATTGCCTTCTATGACAAGCTGACCTGCTTAGCAAATGGGGGAAAGGCTTCGAATGTTTTCTACCTACGCTCTGGTAAAGCCTTTGACAGAATTCTCCTGGAGAAACTAGCTTCTTATGGCCTGGTTATGTGTGCAGTTCACTGGGTAAAAGCCTGGCTGGATGGCTGAGCTCAGAGTTGTACTGAATGGAGTTAAATCCAGTTGGTGACTGGTCACAAGTCACCAACTGTGACAAGCCCTGGGGACATTCCCCAGGGCTCAGTTCTGGGGCCAATGTTGTTTAATGCCTTTATCAATGATCTGGACGAGGGAATTGAATTCATCTCCAGTAAGTTTGCAGATTACACCAAGATGGGTGGTAGTGTTGATCTGCTTGAGGGTAGAAAGGTTCTGCAGAAGGACCTGGACAGGCTGAATTGATGCGCCAAGGCCAATTGTATGAGGTTCACCAAGGCTCAGTGCCAGATTCTGCACTTGAGTCACACCAACCCCATGCAACACTAAGGGCTTGGGGAAAAGTGGCTGGAAAGCTGCTTGGAAGAAAAGGACTTGGAGGTGTTGGCCAAAAGCCAGATGAACATGAGCCAGCTTGTGCCCAGCTGACCAAGAAGGCCAACAACATCTTGGTCTGTATCAGCACCATTGTGACCAGTAGGAATAGGGACATGGCTAAGTGGTGGGTTTGGCAGTGCTAGGTTAATGGTTGGACTCTGTGATCTTAAAGGTATTTTCTAACCTAAATGATTCTATAATTACAACTGCAACTGCTCACAAAAAGATTTAGACCCTGAAGGCACCCACCTATGTTTTGGAGGTGCAATCATACTTGTCTGCAAACAGAAATGTAAGTCATATATGTCTGCCATGTCAGCTGAATAGATGTGCCATGAACTTCCTCTAATGTGATGTGCTTTTGCTCCTGCAGGACACTGTGGGCTGATGTTTCTGTATGTAGGTGCTTCCTGCACCCATTTCTATGTATGCATGTAACTAGAGACCATGCGTGGGGGCTTGCTTCACTCATGGCTGAATGGCTCACATAATGTGCTCAAAAAAGTGTGTTGGTGTGACTTAAGACTGAGTAGCTCTTCTTAAAACATGTTCCATGACTATTTTCATTAACAATGTGCCTTAGCCCTTTTATGACATTTTTTGGTTATACTTCGAAGGACTTTTAAGTTACCATATCCCTAATCCTTCTCAGAACTTGACAGGGAAGGTAGCTAAGCAGTTATCTCTTCCTACAAATCAGCAAGAGGTGCTTATGTGAGTTTCCTACAGGAGGAGCAGTGCCAAATTTAGGATTTGGATTTCAAAACATCTAGGACCTTCTTTCTTGTGCAGGTCTGTAAATGTCTTTGAAGAATTTGGTGATGTAGAGTCAGTTTTCTAGACCAGAGAAGGGCTAGTATTTGAGTCTGATGACAGCCATCTAGATCAGAGCCCATGTGATATAAAGACTCTGCTTCTGCCCCTTTGTAGCCAACAAGGAGAGAAAGGATTTTTCAGAGCATCAGTTAAAGCATACCACAGATCTCTCCTTTGAATCATGCCTTTCTTTTTGTCTTGTCTCTTATACAGACAGTTTGCAGTGTTAAGCTTTCTAGCATAGCCATATAAAGATAGGTAGTATAAATACCCTTCACTAATGCTGCCTTCACCCATTCCACAATGCTTATGCCAGCTGCATATGTAGAACAGGTTTTAATTCTAAATGAGTTTTTGCTCTTTGTTTTGACATACTGAGTAGGATTCTTTTGCCTAAACATAGGCATTTTGGGCACACATATGAGATATTGCCCTGTCATTAGCTGCTCCAACTCCAGGGGTAGTACAGATCTCCCTCAAATCCTGCCTTATGTCAGAGAGATCTCTTAGCATTTCCAGGGCACTCAAAACAGCCCAGGCACCTGTGTTTAGGCAGCCTTGATCCATCTATTTGTAAACAGGCTCTTTGATGTTATCAGAAGGTATGAACTATTCTTCTTGGAAGTTGGATAGCTCTATTTCTTCATCAGTTTTCCATGTGCTGCTAATTCAAACCGCTAGAATGAGCCTGGTTCTCATTTGCCAAATCCTCCAACTTCATGTTGCTGTATGGTCTGTCAATAATTACACTGTGAAAACTTACAAAATGACAGAAATTTGTTCCTGGTTCTAAATTCACCATGGGATTGACCTTCATTTTCCTTCCATTTGATAGTTTGAATAATATTTTTTGTCACTTTTTTTTTCCTTGTTTTGGGCTTTGACCTTGGTTTGAGGCCTCAAAAATAAATGGAAACATGGGTTTGTGCATTCATTGCAATGGTGTCAAGCAACACGTTTTATGATTTGAAGACAGTTAGCATTAAATTAGCACTGAGTATTGGTATGGGAAAAGAGACCTCTATGGATATGCCAGTGACATTTCTCTTCCAAGAGGCTAAAACACATACAGCATTATCCCTTTTTGGATAAATACCCTTTCTGATAACAGTTACTTCCCTGTACCTAGCTGTCGCTCAGCGTTTTCTCAGTTGCTGTCAGTTATGCCTGAGAAACAGGAGAAAACAGAGCATGGCTTTGCTGTGTACTTGCTGTGATGGGAACGCCCTTCAGCTCTGACTTTGCACATGGCAGGGAGGTCTTTACCCACTGACGTGTCACAAGACAAGCAGACAAATGAAATATGAAGAAAGGGGAAAGGGCGTATCATTGCTTTATTTCCTTCAATTGTCTAAGTAGTAATTTAGATTATTATAACTTCCCTATGTTAATTCAGACTATGGACATCCTAGAGAGAGAGGCATTTCCAGAGGCTGGATTCTGCCCTATGGTCATAGGCACCTATTCAGTGATCTGTATGGCTGAGAGGACTATCAATGGACAGCTATAAAATAAGTAAGATTGATCCTGCCTATAATGACTTGCAGGATAATGACATCCTGGAGGGATGGGGATCAGCATGTTGGCACACACACACAGTGTGTTTTACCCACGACCATTTCATCTGATCTCGAAAGTTAAACAGAGTCGGGTTTGGGTCTTGTCTAGGGTTAGACGATGGTATAGGAGTACCAAGAGATTTCCCCCGAGGCTGGACAGTCATGGGTGACAGGGTGTGTGGGATAGTATGGGCAAGTATCTAGGCCAGTTGACTCCTCCAGTGCTTTGGAACTTCACCACTGAACAAGTGCAAAATCCAGAAAAATTAGTAAAACATTTAAATGAGGTGTGCTGTCACCATGGTCACACCAGAGAGGGACAAATCATGGCAACATGCTGGGGTTTGGCCTATGCTTACAGAGCCCTGTTCAACACTGTCCAACACCTACAAATGTTTCTGGATCTGATGGCAAAGCAACAGACAACGCAGCTACTCCAACTCCAAATACAGTAGCTACACCAACCTCAGTGACAAGTACAGCACCTACTCAAACTCTCACTGCAGCAGACAGCGCAGCTACTAAATCTCCAAGTACAGCAGCCACTCCAGCCACAGTGATAATCAATGCAGCTAAAGCAAAGGACCAGTTTGTGCCCTACACTGGGCGCCATAAAGAACTGTTGTGCTTTAAGCCCAGTCATAACTCAGAACCACGCAGCCACTCACTCACTCCCCCCCACTTCTTTCTCCCCCTTGCTCCCGGAGGGATGGGGGAGAGAATTAAAAGAATGTAACTCTCACTGGTTAAGATAAGAGCAGCCCAGTAACTAAGGTATAACACAAACCACTGCTGCTGCCGCCAATAAAAATAATGATAAGGGAAATAACAAGGGAAGAGAATACAACCGCTCACCACCCGCCCACTGAGCAGTGATCTAACCCTTCTGGGTAACTGCCCCCAGTTTACATCCTGGGCATGACGTGCTGTGGTATGGAATAGCGCTTTGGTCAGTTTGGGTCAGGTGTCCTGTCTCTGCTTCCTCCCGGCTTCCCCTCCTCCCTGGCAGAGCATGAGACTCAGAAAGTCCTTGGTCAGAGTAAACATTACTGAGCAGCAACTGTAAACATCGGTGTTATCAACGCTGTTCCCATGCTGAAAGTCAAAACCACAGCATGGCACCAGCTACTAAGAAGGAGAAAAATGACTGCTACTGCTGAGCCCAGGACACAGGGTCATTCAGGAAACCAGCAGCAGAACAGGAACACAACTATGATCTGAAGAGTCCTAATCCAGAGCCTGACCTCTCCCACATTCTTCAAACAGAGACAGCAAACCCTCCTTCACAAGAGTATCACATAAATTAAATTCCACATCCATTTTATCATCACTGTCCTCCAGATGAAGTTGGTAGATGAGTAAACTGAGGCAGACGGTGAATCCAACTAACCATTAGCATGCAGTGAATAAGTGATGAGCTGGCAAGAAATCTATTTTCTCCTGCTTGTTCCATGCTTCTGTCCATAGCCATGACTTGCATTTATGTAGCTCAGCTTAGTTTTATCTTGGAAATAAGATGGATAGTCTTCTCCCATTGTTATTGTGGGGATTCCACAATTGCTTTCCAACTGAAGTTATAGGGCATCAAAAACACCTACACAAGGATAGTAGAAAGGATACAAACTCCAGTGGAGACCCACACCTTTTTGGAGAGGCAATGAAAAGACAGGCAGGACATCCAAAGGCATTTCAGTTAAGAACGGATGTGATTAGGCAATGAGAAAGATGAACTAAAGCTCACAGTGTAAGACATCTTTGTGTACATGATTTGGATGATCTAGGTGTCCAACCTCTGATTATAAGTAATGGAGATCTGCTTAATTCAGATGTTGAAGCATAGATGCTCTTCTAGCACTGAGCTAGTGCTATGCAGCTCAGCTTGAAAAAACCTTTACATTATCACATTGCAAAAGATTAAAGCCATTACAATATTACAATGCCTTTTTCTATGGGATGGTAGAACAGATAAACTGTTTTGATGTTGCTCTCTAGCAGGAAGCTGTTCAGGGAAGATCCATGCTTATGTGGTTTGCAAGTCATCTCTTGCAAGATGATCACAATGACCCTTTCTGGCCCCTATATGTATCTATTCCATCACTGGTCTACAAAATATATAATGCAAGAAAGACAGGGAGACACAGGGAGATGGAGGGATATATGGGAGGGGGGGAAAGGAGAAATTCACATTGCCACTGCTTTGTATAACTAGCAATCATCATAATAGAATTACTGACATTATGGGCTGCTAAAGGAACAGTTAGTAGCTTGTCTCACTTGTCTGTAATTTACTCTGTGTCTATTTAGCCTTGATGTACAACCTAGGTCAATTGCTGTGCCTCTTTCCTATCTTCCTACTTCTGAGTTATAGAGAGAAATGTGCGCCTCATGAATGACTATCTCTTCTGGTCAAGCTTGTCTCTCACACTGTTTGGCAGTGCCATGTGCTAATAGATAGTGCTGAACAGTTAATATCACCAGCTAATTGGTGCAGCATGTGTGAAGCAGATGGATTTAAACATAGAACGTGGAGGCTGAAGGACTGACTGAAATGCATAAGTGATAAGGATTTATTATTAGAACAGATTAATGAGCCCATCTTTCCCTGTTCCCTCCTGCCCTTCATCTCTCATCCTCTTCCCAGGCCAAGTGCATTTTTAATTCTTCTCTTTCAGGAAGATTTTATTCCACTGTTAAGAAAACTATGACAGAGAATTTCATGTTGGCTGCATGGCAGCACCTGGAAGGTTAAATCATTTATGCCGTGTACTGAGCGTGTGGTGTTTGTGGAGACTCAGATCTGCAGTAAAACAGTAACAACTGATTTATAAAGTGTAGATGAAGAAGGGGTATGCAAAGAATGGAGGGGGAAAGGTGGAGGGGCTTATTTATTTTAATGAAGATCAGTCATCTTGAAGACCTGCAATATCAAGCCAGAGTAGGATATTCCCTATAAAAGAACTTTGGCTCAAGTCTCAGCTCTTTGCTCTGTGTTGCCTACTTGAATGCAACTTTCCACTGCCTTTGCTCTGAAGCCTTTCAGTGCTGCAGGCCAGTCTACTCCTCAAATCCAGGTTGCAATGGAAACAGAGGTAGTTTTGGAAGTATCCTCACTTCCACATTTAATCCCCATGGAAACTTCCAAGCTAACTACAATAGCAGCTCCAGAATTAGGAACCAGCTTCTGGACTTCTGTCAAGATAAACATCCTTCAATTCACCCTCAGATAGGAAGATGAGAGACTTAGGTATTTTCTGTAAAGGTTGCCTTTCTCTCTGAGATACTTGGACTATCTTGTAAGCACCCTTTATGCCCGCTGAAGTCACTGTGTGTATATTTGTTGTTTCCATTTTGAAGCTGGAGAAACTGAGATCCACAGACTGTAAGACTAGCATTTTGTTAAGTTCTAAATACTGACCTTGACTGAAAACCAAACGGAAGAATCCATAAGGAAAGATGCATTTTCCCCATGCTGTTCTAGCCAGCCTACCATTGCTCTCCACTGTTCTACAAGTGGCTGGTAGCTGGACAATGGACACAAGCCAATTCAACATGGAAAATTAGTCATGCACTTAAAGTAAATAAGCATGGCTATGCTTTTACTTGTTCATGGCTTAATACTTACTGTCAAGAGGTAGTGGTCTAACAGCTATTGGATTTGATGGCCAAACACCATTCCCTGAATTCAGTGTACAGACAGGTAAATGGAATTTACTCACTCTTGAACTGGACAGTTTAGAGTTAACTCAGTTCTCATTAGCAGGCTTTCAATTCCAAACAGGTGAAGTTACCATTTATTTACTAAGTGGATTGATTTTAACCATATTTTAAGCGGTAGTATGTCTCTGCAAGACTTTTAAGCTATGTCTAATCTAGAAGGCTTGGGGATGCTTTAGCTGTGACATGATGCTGGAAAGACACAAGTCCCAAATAGGCAAAGATCTCTTCATCCCCACAGCTTCCATGTGAAGGAAATCTGTGTACATGCATTAAAAGAGGGGCGTGGGGGCACTGTGTGTAACACTTCCCTATCTATCTCTGACAGACAGGACAGTAGGGGACCTGGACACCTGGGTACAATGTTGGATGCCTGTACCCACACCTGTATCCATTGCCTGATCTGCAGACTTAGTAGACTTCACCAAGCTTATGAACTAAGGACCATATTAAAATAATTTCAAAAAAAGGCCTGAAAAATCTTCTCCAAATAAAACAAAAAATGATGGAAGTTCTTTTGATCTGTAAGATAAACAACTACATGTATGTGGAAAACCACATAAGGATCCAAATCATCCCCAGTTATACCCATGAGACCACATGAAAATGAAACAAGGGCAGGATTTTCCCAGCAAACAGAAGTTTCTATGGGTTTATCCCACACTTTACAACTTCCCATGGTTCAGTGACATGATGTGGAGTGCTATCCATTGCACAGTTTGCTTAACTGATCTTGGTTTTGGGCACAGCAAAGCTCCTCCAGGCTGCAGATTTTGATTTTCCTGTTTGGGTTCTGTTGGAAAGGTATTTACAGTTATTCTAACATTCCTTTTCATAAACAGATTACCATTGCAAATTGCACTATGGGGAAGTGGTAAAAAATTTTGGGCAGGATTAAGGTAATCCTAAAACAAGCTCATAAAAAAACACATATAAGTGCTCTATTTTTAAACAGAGACAAGATGAGGCACAGTCCTTTTTCAGTAAATTTTCCGGAGCAATAAACCTTTAAACCCAACATACAATATATGTGCTTGTTTGTGTGTGTGTGCGCCTCTGTACATGGGTATGTCCTTAAACTTTCCTTTGCCAAGATACAAAGCCCAGCTTGTCTGTGTTGCATCATGTTTGTAAATCTCCTCTTGAGTGAAATTTGTCTGACATCAACTTTCTCCTCATGTCAGCATAAGTCTTCTCTGGCAGATGAATGTTTGGTGTTTCTTTTTTCTCATCCCTTCCATAACCTATTTCTCAGAACATGGATTATTTTTAATTATTACTATTTTATCAACTTTTTATAGAGGTGGTAAAGGGACAGAGATAAGAATTTAATGTTGATTATAACTGTAAATCTCACCCTCTTGCTGTCTGTAACTCCACCACCAGAAAATAAAGGGCAGATATTTTATTTTTCAGATCTGATCCTATAGTCCTGATACTTTTTTCCCCTTTTAAAACACGTCGTTTCATATAGATGTTTTTCTCCCATTATTTAAGAGCTGAGTTTGATCCTTGATGATGTGAGTGACAAAAGCCCTGCTGGCTTCAATTAAAGAAGTGTTTAACCCATATGCTTGCAAGCTCCACCTGAGCGTCTAAAACAAGGGGCAGAGCTTACAGAGATAAAAAGATGCCATTTCTATGCGGGGCAATTCATCGTACCCCTAAGGCAGAGTTGTCATAACTGCATGGTGCAAATCGTTGCAGCTTGAAAGTGGAATTGCTACAGCCCTATCTTGTAATGACAGTAATTTATATTGGCTGAAAACCTACCCCAGTGATTTAGATCCTGATCGTGTTTACACCAAGCTTGATGGCAAAATTGATGGTGAATTCAAATGAAAACCAAAGTGAAATGCCACTGAAGCCTCCGGGAGTATTGCAATTGACTTGAAAGGCAACCAAGAGAATGGGTGCTCAGATGAATTCATTGTTATGGAAATGACTTGGAGGAGGCAGTTCTGCCTGGACTTCACATGGTCACACATTTTTGCCTATAGGATCCAGCCAGACTTAAGGCTCAGATTCCTTGCTCTTTTCACCTCCCTGCTTCTTTATGTCTGGGCAGCACACTAATTTGTGTCATGTGTGAGGAGTTTCACCACGAATACTTTAAAATCTTTGGGTCTTTTTGTTTTTAATTATGGCTTCCTATTTTTTACTGCCACCTCTTGAATCCTGAAAAGATAATACACTGATTTCAAACCATGCTTCAGGGTGGCAGCTAATTGCATATTTGGCCAAGCACTGGACTTCCTTCCTTATAATGTTTGTCTCAAGTGCTACACAAAAGCAATTTGTGGTGCATTTTACTAGCCAAATGTATGCAATATTACATATTATTAGAATGTTATTAAAGCAAAGACTTTTGTTGTTCTCCAGCCAAAAACAAAGAACTCTTTTCCCTTGTATAAAGAAGTTGCAAAGCTAAAACTTCCTGCCTCTTCAAGCTTCCAGCAGCGTCCTGACCTTAATGAACTGGGAAAGGCTATTTTTCTCATTCAGGAAGAAGCTGCAGATATTTTCCATTCTTGTGACTTAGGGCAGGACAAGGTGTGACTACACCGCATGGGGATACCTCTGAGCTAATTCCAAATAACTTGTTTGGGTAGTGCACGCAAGAGAGTGCGGAGAAAAACCCAAATTGCCAAGCCTGCTGGAGCAGCATGGTTATAACGCTGCTAAACTCCCTGCTTCCAGCTATGCCCACGGAAGCTACTTTCAAGCTAAACGTGTTACAGTCACATCTTAACCTTGTCTGAGCTGTTCTCTTACCTTTTCACCTCCTTTCAGCTCGCCTTCTAGGGGTAGTCTCTCATTCTTGCTTTGCCTGGCTCAAACCATGCAAGAACCTTGCCTGCTCCTGGTGTCACACTATAATGGCAAACTCAGGCTGAATGTTCAGCACCCCAAAAGAGTTTAGATCAGTTCCTTTCCTAAATCAAGAAACTGAAGCAGAAAGACATTCCTGTCCAAATAGCTGGACTTGGGGAGCAAAATAGGAGCTGTGCAGAGAAGCTGCGCAGAGGAGCTGCTAGCAGGCAGTATGACCATCATACACATGGGGAATTGGGAATGGGATGCAGCTGTCAATTATTTGCAGCCCAACCCATTGCATCACCTGTACAGGGAGATAATTTGCTTTTCTAGCTTGGTCTTGTCCCATCATCCTCAGTGTCTATTAGAACCAGGTCTCATAGCCTGATTCCATCTCTTTTCCTATCTCAGTCTTCCCTTCAAACTAACTCTGTGGCAAGTATTTCCTTCAGTTCCTGTCTTCCAGTGGCATAATAATGAAGCCTATTTGAAACAGGGAAGAAAGGGGGGCTGGAAAGTATTCCTGCTTTAAATTAAATCTACACACACGTGCCAGAAATCTTGTAGCAGAGACTTCACATCCTTGATCTACTGAGGAGATACTAATGGTCTCAAGTTTGCATCAGTGAAAAGCTCCTTAGAGCTGTTATTTACAATATATTCAGTGGGGAAAAGGAATTTAGGAATTCTCACAGGAGAATCATTGGAGCCAGTAGCTCCGTGTATGGTAAGATGAAAGAGGCAAAGAGGGTTGAAGGCACAGGGGAGATGGAATACATACCCAAACAACGATTAAGCTCAGCTGGTCTTCACACGTGGGAGTTGTGACAAACTGCTTAATCCTTTGCTTGAACAGCACCCATGTGTCAATGCAGTGTGTATCTCCTCAAGACCTCAGAGAAGGTCATCCTTGCACACTGGAGCAGCAACATGGGGATCATATAGGAGAGACACAACCATTGACACTGTCACTGGCAGCATACATAATGTAAAAGCCACACACTCTATAGAGCCATCCTTGTCCCAGGCTGATAGTTACAGCAAAGGCTTCATCCACGCTGCTCTATCTAGTCTTTTTCTAGATGGACCGGGTGCATCCATGGTAGACTGCGCATGACACACATCACCTTTGAGTCCCATCAGGAACCTTGGTAGCCCAGAGGTATAATTATTTTGTATGTGTGGAGATTCACACTGCTTAAAATCATGTGAGGACATAGCCCACCAAATTGCTGGCCAGGTTGTCGTAGCTATGCTGATAAGGCACGGGGAGAAGTGGTGATGTCAGCAGGTTGAAGACCTGCTGGAATTATGTTGGAAAGGCAGTATCCAAAACGGGTGTGATCTTACCTGTGCTGTTGATAGACAGCAGTCCTTGGAGTGAGCTATCCCAGAGCTTTGCCCAGGGGACCTGTGAGTTTGATGATGCACACATTCCCCATGCTTTTCAGCAGCACTAATGGGTCTATATCACTTCCAGCCTAAGGCTGGCTCCTCTCCAAGTTGGGAAATGCCTGGACAGAGTGAGCTTGGGTTCAGAGAGAAACAGTCTCTGTTTGCTCACCTCCCACAGCAGAGCTCCCTCAAGCACCAGGAGATATGTGCTGCTGAGTCCTGTTTTGTTTGGATTGTGTTTTAGATAAGTAACATGAGAAAGGCTCACAAACCCATCTTTCTGTTCAGATGGCACAAGACTGGAGTGGAAATATGATGTATTTCGCTCATCAGTCAGGCTTTTAAACTAGTGTAAGATGACAATTCTGAAACACTACCTTTTTTTTCTTCCCACTTTGTCTTGACCTGAATTTAGGGAACCGACAGATTCTTTCCACCCTCCCTGTCCCCTGCAAGAGAAAGTAAAGTTTTGGATTTCAGCAATTTTGATGTTATTGTACTTAAAAGATCCAGTTGGAAATGCAATGAATATCTTGTTGATGACATCCTGGTGACAACTGAAGTTAATAACGGTTTTAAAAAGTCATTTGCTTCAATTGACTTATTGCAAATGCACAAAGGCTGCCAGTTTCATTAATGCAAAGAATGTAGGAAAAACCCTGCTCCCTTTCATTTCTTACTTTCTGTTTGAAGTTGAAAATATGTTACAAATAAACTGCTAAATAGATTTAATATTTGACATAAAGAACCTCTGTCCCAGATGTCTGACATGATTTATAAATTACTATGCTTATGGAAATTGCATTATTGCTATAGCTTGTTTTGTTGTAATGACTGGATATTATTCCTTGAGCAACAGGGAATAAAATAAATCAGTGATAACTAAGCAATGTCCTGTAAAACACAGATATCAGCACAAATTCTATTTATATTTGAGCAATGAAGGTTGAGGTTTAGCTACAGAGCAAAAGATTTAGCATGACCAAAAGATTTAACATGACCATAATTGTCTGCCTTCAAATATTCTCAAGCCATTCCTCCACTTTGTTAAGGTGTTGGGATTGTGTTTTCTAGTGAAGACAACTCATCAGAAGCCACCCCATTACCTCTTCTCTAAAGTGAGCAAACTGTATTGTTGCACTAAGTCACTCACAAGGATGAGAAACAATGTCTTTAATGCTGAAGATTTCATCCATGACAATTAGGATTCCTTTTTCCAGTGACTGCATTTTCACCTTCAAATCCCAAAGGTCACAGAGAGGTAATGTTTTCATTAAAACATACCTGCTAAGGTGACCTAAGCCTTAACATAAACAAAGTCTTTTAAATGCAGACACCTGAAATACCTTGGTTTTCAATCCTGGCTCCAGTGTTTGAATCTCAAAGGTGAAGAAGGCATACCAAATTCTTTTGAAGCCCAGTTTTCTAACCTTAAACTACTTACTAGAGACAGATTTCCACTTGAAAACAATTAATCATGTGTGTGAAATTACATTTTTAGCAATTTTTACATATGCAGTATTACGTATGTAGATGTGCATTTCCAGTTTGTAAAGACAATATTTTTTTAAGTAATAATATCCCAGCTTTTATTTTATAAATATAGCTTATGTTTAATATAATGTTTAATATAAAAGCTGAGGTAAGGGTGGGTAAGCCCAAGAGAAAACCTTTCAATGCAGCATATTTCCATAGCCAGTTACTGAGTATCAACTGATGAAGACAAAATTGTGTCAGATTTTTAAGGGTGCAAATCATCAACACACGATGTGCACAATTCACATAGATTAGAAATCTGAGCCCCAGGTCTGAATAGTTTCTGTAAGGATGAAGCAGTAGCTTCTCTAGGACCTCTACATTTTAATATCATTGAAACCCATATAGTAAAGCAGGGGTTTCATCTGTGTTCCTGGCTAACCTGCAGTCAGTATTATGCTTCCTCCAAACTCCCCTGGGAAGGCAGTTGCCAGATTCATGTTTCTTCTCTTTGTATAAGGAAGCAGGGTAAGTCTAACCTTAAGGACTACCTGTCCAGACATCCTCACTGACCTTCTCTCTAACAACTTCTATTTTCCCTTTAATTATTCTGATCTTGTGCTATAAAGTATGCATTCTATGTATGCATGTTCTTGTCTTCTTGTCAGTGGTAGGGAAGTGCAGAGCATTCAAAATCAGTGGCTGTAGATAAATGGTGAATACAAGCAGCAGGAGAGAAGGATTCAAAGTGCTTCACCAGATACGTTAAAAATTGATGACAATCATGGTTTACAAGGGAAATATTTACAGCTGTAGCATGATTTCCTCAGCCTTTGCTAAGAAATGAAGAATTCCTTAGGAATTCTTCTGCAGCTCAGATCTGCTGGATCTTTTCATCTTTTTATTAGTAGAAATCTATTTAAGTGACCTATCTGAAATGAACCTGAGGCTTATAATTGCTGTAAATGTCCACATTAAACAAATAAACATCAATGAAGCATTCAATACACCTGGAATGTTTGCTGTTTGAAGAAAAAAGCACCATGCTTTAGTAGATAAAAGGTGATTTTAATGTCAGGAAACTTAATTTGGTACACAATACATAGGATCCACTCTAAGTGCTACTACTATCTTGTGTCTGTGCATTAGGTTTGTGGCAAACCAAACTTCCTCAGATAATGCCCAAGATGACTACCCAGTGCAGAGAAGCACTTTTGGAGGACACCAGAGGGAAGTGCTCCCTAACTTCATGTTAGCACTTAAGTTTAGGGTCCTAGGTGGTAGGTAAGCATTCCTCTGCTGGCCTCGAAACCACCTATCTCCATTGCCTGTACAGCAACTTAAGTAAGGGAAGTTCACAGAACACAATTTTAGACATCTAAACTTCTTGTCAAGTGGAGTGGAAAAATACAGCAGCCCACCGAGGTCTGAAAGGTCAGGACCAACAGCAAACTGAGGCGGTGGTCTCCAAACTCCAGAAGAACTTGCTTCTTAAATGCATAGCGTCTTGTTAAACCTATCAAAGGTACAGGTCAGAATGCAATCAACTTTTATACTTCAGGCTTTAAGGCCACTCTTACCTGGAAAAGTTAATTCTGCTGCTTTGTAATTGCATGGATTTTGGCAGTGCGGCAAATTCCACTTTTGTTCAGTCAAGCCTGAATCTTCAAGAGCAGTACAACTGCTCAGTAATAATAACTAGATAATTATAAATTAACTATTAAAACTGAAACTGGCCATATCACTGAACTGATGTGCCATGTAAAATATAGGAGCTGGGAGAATAGTTATTGTAGTTAAATGGTGTAATGATTTAAGGAAATAACAGGGCTGCAAGAAAAAGCCTGCATTGTAGCCCTCTCCTGAAAACATGCACTGCTCTCCTTACCTGTATAGTTGTTCTTTAGAATAAGAAGGGATGGCCTGTGTGTTCAGTGTCTGCAGGGTTGCATGTTAACAAAAGCACATGAGTCGGGTCTACTCAAGGGAGGAAAATCAAGCAAAAAATTAATTACAAGGAAAGGAATCTAACGATTCAAGTCTGTATATATTAAAACAGTAACATAGGAAAAGACTGAGTGAATGCATGTGTGACAAGAATGCCAATAACAGATCACAGCAGTGTGAAACTGCCTTGGATCTCGATCCAAAGTCAGTGGAGGCCTATGGACTCCAGTGGAATTTTGCACCAGGTCCTTGGAGATCCCTCAGAGCAATTTCAGCTCTTGTGAACACTGCCCAAAGACATTAAATGGGTAGAATGGACATGACTGGTTTTCTTTTAAACAGGTAACCAATATCATGATCATAAGTAGAGCTACGTCAATCACACCAGCTACAGATGCATCTGGGGCTCTGATATGAATTACTAATGGATTTGTTATGCTGGATGAGGTCAGAAACAATAGGAGTCTGCGCTGGGATGCTCAGCCTCAGCTTTTCATTTCTTCTTCCTGAGTATGAGAGAACAAGAGGGCAAATAAGGTGAGCAATCTTAATCACTCTACTTAATCCCCCACTACATGGTGCTTAGATAGGTCACTGATGTATCTACTTTGTGCAGCTATACAAGGAGGTGCTGAGTTGGGAGTCCCTTGAGAAGGTCTTTGTGAATTGCAATGAGTGAGCTCAGGTTTGAAAACTGAGGGTTACATCCACTCTACAAACACTGTTTGCTTTTAAAAGGAACCTTGGTTCATAAAATAGTTCCTCATATTTATTTTGATTCGATTTTCTTGTTACTTTTCATGTTCAGAGAGGGGGACAGGGCTCTTTGCTAGGGTCTTTTCTTATATGTTTCCTACATTTCACGCTTGCAGTCTCAAAGGCTCTGAAAACAGATGTCTGGTTTGCAAAGCAGGTTTTAGTTTTTTGGCAACGCCAGACATTTTACAGTAGAAAATACAAAACAAAAACAACGCCACTGACTTCTGATGTCTCCTGTTTCCTTATCACCCTTTGTTATACTTGTTAATCGGGGTGACTGGGAGTATGTTAAACATTTATAATGTATACATTTCTTCCCCTCCCCCCCCCAAACATCTGTTTATTTTACAACAAAATGAACCTTGGGAAAAAAAGTAGCTGCTGTTATATATTTTTTTCAAAGTGAAGAAGTAAACATGCTGCTTTCACATTTGCTACATCAAACGGATGCTATTTATTTAGTCGCTTGAGGCAGGAGGCCTGATCAGAAGCGAATTTCTTTTATGGCCTAAGGTGGTGAACTATTTTTAATAAGAACAATGCTTCAGGAAAAGAAAATTCCTAAAAAACCTCTTCAATCAATTAGAGAGGAGAGAAGGGAAATCCCCTCTTGTGGTAAGGAAAGGTAATGAGCTGCTGCTCCAGAACACATCCAGCCTGGGCTGTCTTAAACTTCCAGTGCTGGAGGAGGGAGATGCGTCAACAGGCATCATCTCATCTGAAAGTAAACAAGAAAACAAGCATCACATGCCAAAAAGTTCCTTTTCTCCCATGTGTGTGAGTAGAGGTGAGGGCAACCGCATTAGCTCCTGATGCCTGCTCTGGGGACAAAGGTGAGGTCCAACCCCTCCTTTTCTTCCACAGCTTTGTGCTTGTTTTGCTCAATAAGGGCATGCCCCATATTCAAATACCCAAAGGAAAATAAGAAAAGCTAAAAATAATAAATGTAAAAATGATTTTTATTGGACTCCCACAAGCAAGTGAAATGGCTCAAGGCAGAGGTAGTTGTCTGGGTGAAAATCATCCAGGAACCAGCTCAAGCCTTGTTCCCTAGCCTCATTCAGTTTACGAGTATAGACATAGCCCAAGGTCTTCTCTTTTTAAACTGCCTGCCAACAACATGCAAGCTAGAAATTAGGATCATCTGAATGAAAGCTGATGTAAACAATTTCAAAACCAAGGCTATTGAACTCATCCTCAAAAATCATAAGACTCACCATAAAAAAAAAAAGACACAAAAGCTTCATTTTTATGCTTCCAGAGTTAAGCCTGAACTTGAGACGATGATATGTTTGTCACTTGATTTCTATCTCCGGTGTAAGCAATTAATTATGAGTGCAAAACCAGGAAAGATGACTGATTGTGCTCAGCCTAACTGCAATGCGCAATCTGATACACAACGCAAACATTGTAAAAATAGGATGGAATTTAAAATTTCAAAATTTGCTCTATCATTACTATATTGAGATAATAAAAAATATTCTGGAAACTACGAACTGAATTTCTAGGTAATAAAAATGTTGAGGTTTTTCTCTTTAGGCCTCAGACTTCGGAGTATTTTAAATGGTCTTTTAACCACAATGTAAACTTTGCCTTACAATCATATCTCCCAAAAAATGCTATGGTTTTCTTCTGCATACAAAACTCTCCAAATATACCTATACAGTCTGTTTGCAACCCATCCCTTTGGTGAGAAAATGTACTCTTGCTGTCTTGACTAACAAATAATAATCAACATGTTAATGTGGAAAGATAAAAGAAGACTCTGAAATGCTCATTTGGGTCAAAATGAGGTTATTTCCCAGGGCATAGGGAATCCCATCTGAATTGGTTGCTGCAGTGACACAAGAAACATGCAAACTGTACCCTTGATTAGAATCTGGGAGAGAGAGATAAAAGGTTTATCTGTGTGACAAGCGCTGTTTGATGGACTATTAGATGGCACTTTTTTATGTTTGCTTAACTCTCACAGCTTCTGTTGCTGCTTTATCACTAAACACCCACCTCCCAATTAATAATCTTGCCTTTCAAGGAAGTCTTTCTGGCAAACAAAAGTGATGAGAACAAATCTATAAATATCATTAGTATTTTGCTTCCAAAACACATGCAAGGACAGGCATGTGTGTGTGAATGTTTAGGCACCATCATACACTGTAACATGTAAATCTGCCCATGTGTGTTTGTTTATGCGTGTTTGTGTTTCACATGCCCTTCAGCAGGTCAAGACTTTCAAGCACCCGTGTTTGTGAGCTGTCATAAACATGGACAAGCAGACCCCACAGCATCAACCTGTGGTCATAATTTGAGATACAGATAGGTGTATGCTGTACCTATATGTGCCAAAGATTAATATGCATGTGTATATATTCTCACATATCTCTATGCATACATACACATATAACCAGTCCTGTGGTAATCTACTCATGCATATGTATAATATGATAATATAATATATCATATAATGCAATATAAAAAGGCATATTATAATATACTATATCATTATCCTATATTATATTGTACATTATGAATATATAGCATCACATATATATCAATACACATATATTTTCATTTACATAATATCTGTATGTACATTATACCTACCTGTGCATTAAATAATACATATATTGTGTGCATATGCAAAAAAAAATAGATAAAAACCTAAGTTTAAATAGGGTTTAATGAATTTCAATCTCCATTTAATGCTTTGTCTTGGACAAGAGGCTCCAGTGAGACACTGTGATGACCTGATATAATTCAGCTGTGTTCTTGGTATGACTTCAGAGTGATCACAGCCATCACACAGCAGTGAACTGACTGAATGAATCAGGTCAATGGCTATGAATGAGGGAAGATGACATAAAGGCAGACCTTGCAAAGTGTGATGGGGATAAGGACTATAGCCAGCTCCTTAATCAGATACTCCAGATGATCATATTGTATTTTTTTATGGGGTTAGCATGAATGAAAGCTGCTGCCTCTCCTCCTGAAGTTCCTTCAACTACTTCCTACAGCATACAGCTATAACTCACTCCCACTCACTTGGCAGTTAAATGTAGAAAGGTCTACAGGGAAAGACCTTTGCTTCAAGGGGCTTCATAAATTCTGTCAAAGGACAATAGTCCTCCCAGAGACTAATTTAGTCTTTGTTTTCCTTTAAAAACACAAAACCAGGAGAATTTCCCATGCGAAGAAATGTTGTCAGAGTTGAAGCTGCATACGGTCATACCCTATGGACTCCATAACTAATCATTTAGCAAAGAAGAACTAACACTGCCAGCCGCTTTGAGGCATATGCCTTCTGCAAAGTATGAGAACCAAATACACTTACAGGCTTCTTCCCTCCACCCATTCCTCCCTAAGCTGGAGTTCGCATCCTGCTCTTCAAGATCATGTTCAAGTGTATCATTTGCTATAGCACTAAGCACTTTTCACTGCTGATTTTCCTAAGAATACTGATTTCATCGCACCGGGCCCAGAACACAACAACTGGTCAGATAGGTGGTCTAAGATAACTCTCCACCTGTTTCTTTGGTTAGTTGGAAATGATAGTAACTTTCCAGTGTAGTTTGCAGCAAACCAAAAGCTACTCTCTAGAGCATCAAGAACAGTTTACTTCTTAAATGGAGTTTTGGTGCACAGTCTTTTTGTATTTCGATAAGACTGATGATGTTGCCTTTGTCATGCCTCCCTCACCTATCTGCCAGATGTTATCTTTCACAGAGACAGCCAAGTTACCTGCTTGTTCTGCTGTTGTATAGCCTCAAGTCAGGGTGGTTTAACTTCCCAGATAGGGCTACCAGGCTGTGTCATCCGAAGATCTAATCCTCACTTGCTTCTGCTGTCTCAGAGACCTAATCATCACCTAATGGGTCCAAGGGACAAATGGTCATGGTGCTGCTTCAGCTGTTGCAGCTAAACAGGAACCAGATGGGAATACTGAGAACATATTTATGTTCTGCATACCCATCAGTAGCCATAATCTGCGTCTGAGTTACATTTACTTCGTGACTGGTACAGGAAAAGGGGTCACTTTTAGGGCATGGTTCATCTTATCATAAAATAAACATGTACAATAAACTGTATTAATCACACCTCTTGACTACCAAGGCATCTCAGGAAGATTAGGTGGCATGTAGCCATGTAAAGATAAGTGAATCTACACCCCAGTGCATTGGAATCTCTGGACTTTTTCTTGGTCACAGCAGGAGAGACCTGATGATCAGAAATGTGTTAATTTACAAAAACTCTACTGGATTAAACTGTAAATTTATGTTGTGGTGCTCTGAAATTCTCCAAATAACATTTAGCAATGCTTTGTTTCTGGAAGCATCAAGGAAAAATATCTATATAATATGTGAGTGTGTGTGTGCATATGTGGGAGAGCCAAAAAGAAAGCTAAAATGAAAATGCACCAGAAATTAACACAAGTTTCTCTACATAAGTGCACCTTAACCCACTAATTGCAATTAAGCCCACTTCTCTGCGCCTGATTCTATTCACTACATCAATGCCAAACCACTATTGATTGGTGTTTTCTTCCCCTGTTCCCCCATCCCCGTCCTCTTACTGTCTTCCTGGAATGACTTACCATAAACAGTGAAAATTACCATGTCACCTCGTAGTGCAGAGTAACTGGAAAGTGTGAATGCTGTTCAGAAGGACTCGTTGTCTGATTTATGTGACGCCAAAAATAAGCACTTCTGCTCAGGCTCAGCCTTGTTAACAAATTTCTCCATCCACGTGCAAAGCAGCCACTGCTGCCAAATTAAGCAGTAATGCAGACTAAGCAGGACTAGCTCTTCAAACCATAATGCCGCTGATTTTATTTCTTTATTTGTTTTTACTTATTCTTGATTTACATCTGTTTCAGTGTTGGTGAATGAGCTCTAATGACCACCAGAATGGTTGCTTTTGATTTATACTGCTGAGTGAGCATCAAGATTACTGTACCAGGGAAAATCCACCTGAGTCATACTAGATCTTAAAATATAGTGGGTAGTAAAATGACAAACTTTGATGTCCTTTCTCTTTCAACTGGAGCACAAGCAGATTTACGAAGGGGGTTAAAATACTTCGTATGTTCAAAGGTGTTCTCATAGGTAGAAAATGACTGCAATTCCAAGGAAATACATTATATAGACAAGAATAAAAAATTCTGTATTTATTTATTTTGTAAGCCACCTACCCCTCCCCACTACAATATTAGTAGTTTCACTGTTATTAAAAACTTAAGAGGCTACATAGTCACTATGGATGCTCAGAGCATATGGATATTGCCAACTATGGAAGCAAACAGCAATGAAAATGAAAAAGACCTTGACGTAAGTGCTTTGAAAATGCAGAGATCACTATGAAAGAAGAATGTGTGAAACAGGGCGAGAGTGACTCTACATCAAATTACTGCAGAGTTTCTACCTCTTCCACTGCAATACCAGATGAGGAAGTGAGTTGGAACGCTGTGATTAGAGCTGGCTTGCATTCACAGTTTGCACTCTCAGGGGGATTCCAGCATTTGGAAGTTAGTCCTTGTTCTGAATCACCACAAAGCAGTTTTACTCTCAGAATTTTCCAGGAGCTGAAATAAAATAATTATAAAAGATTCAAGTCAATCAAAACATTTAATTTCAGGTTCAGGGCTACGGGTTTTTTTCTTCTTCAAAGCAGTTATTGTGCCAAATAAATGCATTTTTAAGTTATTTTGAAACAAAATGAAAATATTACAGTACAATGCAATTGAATGTAGATATTTTTCTTATGGTAGAAATAGTTATGACTTCATATATAGTTACATTCAAAGCTTCTATTTTGATTAAAGCATTTTGTGATAGCAGAAGAAGCTGGTAGGGTGGAAGAATTCGAAGTGAACTTCAGCTTTGCCAGCGGAAAGCAGATACTCATGGGTTCCTTCGGTATAGCAGTTCCCAAGCTGTGTTTTTCATCTGGACTTATTCACTACCAAACCTCATAAAAAGACACAACAGATTTACCTCTTTTAAAATGCTCAGAAGAAATCACTGCTTTTAGGCAGCCGCTGCATCACTTTGGTTAAGGATCCACTTTTTAGTCATGCATCTCCAGCTTGCTTTTGTAGCACTTTGACGGTTTTAGAGCTTTTATTCATTAATTGGAAAAAGAGAGAGATGTTTTACAGTTTCACCTATAAAAGCCAAAACCCAGAGCTGATTCCTGGATGGAATTGTGCTATTGGCTCCAACAAGGTAAATGCAGAGAAACTATCCCATAAGAATGGAGTCATTCCGGTGTAAAAGGAAAGTCAACATCCTCTGAAGGATGGTGCTGTAAGACCAGCATGAACCTGCCTGTCCTCATCATGTGGGTAAAAAAGAGAGCGATGCCAACCAATTCAAATGCCTCTCATTGAGACATGAGCACTGATAAATATTTGTGGGATCTCTTGATTTGTTTTGCTTTTAAGAAAAGGCGGTAGGTCTTGGAAATTGTGTTGAGGATGTAGCTGAAGTTGGATGTTTATCCATTGACTGGGATTTTAATTGATGCTCTTTTTGGGGGGCTGGATTTCACTGTAAGGAGGCACATAATATGTGCTGCTTGTATGAAGAGAAAGAGGACCTCTCTGTCCTAAAGTTCACAATCAAATGTTTTCAGGTATGCGCTAGAAAGCAGAAGTGTTCAGCTTCCAAGGAGACTAACATTGTCGAAGTCAGACACTCTAAAGGAATCAAAGGAATTATGTTTCAACCCAAACTGTTTGGAAGTCTCCTGCATGACCAATGACATTGACAGCAGAAGCAGGAGTAGGTTAAGAACTATTCAATTGCCTGAGAAAGAATCATTCCAGTCCCCAAAGCTATCACAGCCTAACTGTGCAGAGTTACTGCACAGTTGCACAACTGCAGCAGATGCACAACTGGAATTAAATCTCCTGAATGACCTGTTAGTATTGAAACGGGAAGGCCTCTTTGCCTTCTGTTTAAGCTTAGTGAAGTTTAGCTGAATTGGGATCCTGGACTTCTCATCCAGAGACATTGACCTGCCCAGTGCCTCAGTTTCCCTATCTGCAGGAAGAGTCATAATGTTATTTGCATCAGATTTTCATTTGCATCAGATTGCCATTTACATCATTTACACCATGATGTTAGTCATTAAAATGCTATAGAATTCTATAGCATTCTTTAAAATGCTATAAAAGAACAAGATTCATTCACTGTTTGTTACTCATTGTGTGGAATTACTCACAGGGTAGGTTTTCCTGATCAGATGCCCATCATCCTTATAACCAAACGAATAAAGTGACTACCAGAAATTACTGCAATGCTGATGGTGAATGACAAATACTTTTATTCTGTGAATTCTTCTTCATATGTTTAAAGAAATGACTGAATGGAAAACAGCCTTTCTGCAAGTGTTCCTATGAATTAAGCCACCCAGTGCAAATAGGCACGAACAGCAAATCAAAAACACACACCAGATCTTGATCTCAGTTCAACAAGTTTTGCTTGGGCACAAGTCCATTGGCTTCTTCACCCAACCGAGTGAGACACAAATCGGGCTGACATATGTATGCATGTCAGATAAAAGTGTGCAGGGTTATGTCCATATTAGTCATGTGATAACAGGACAGATACATGTTAGGGTGGAACAGTGTTAGCAAATTATCTCACAAAAGGCTATTTGTCTTCCTTGGGACGTGTGCCACCATTTTAGCAAGTCTGAATAAATCTACATTCCTGACTTCCCGTCATGGAGACTTAATGCACCTCGATCAGCAAAGGGATGCAGGCTACAATAAGTGGATTGGAGGAGGAAAAGCTCTTAGGTCTTACGTTTGCTTTCTTGCAGGTGCCAAGCAGTGCAATGGGGAGAGGGTGAATGAAGAGACGTCATTAAAAGATGTGGCTGGCTGGATTTCCTTCATAATGACCAGACAGATGGTGAAACATCAATGACATGTTTACTCTCATCTAGAAATAAAGGCCCCCAAAAGATCAGCTATTTCTTTATTAACTATGAAGGACGCTGAGGGAATCTGGGTTAGGTAGGGTGTATTTGTCATGCTGGATGTAGATAAATTTGATTGAACAATGAGTCAGAGCTCCCCACAGCTGGCAACATTCACCCACGGCAAAGTGTAAAACTGCTTTATTTTATGTGCTCCTGTATGCACCAACAGTGACCAGATGACATACCCAAGCCCTCGGCACTGCAGGTCCCCTCTTTGTGACAGTAAGAGCAGCATCGCAGCAGAAGCAGCTTGAATTTAAACTCCAGGTTGGTTTTGCTTAAACCACCACTAATTTGCCCTGAAGTGCACTGTAAGCACTCACATATACTGTCTTTCAGCAGCAGTCACAACAGCCTGTAGCTAAAATCTATAGCAAACAGTAACTCCTTAAACTTCAGCTAAATATACAAAGCTGGCTTGCCTACACCTTAAATTAATCAAGCATAGATTCACAGTGAGGAGTGAGCAGAGAGGAAGAGACCTATTTTCCTCTTCCCAAAACTCTTCAGAGTGGAACGAATGACCGGGATCACATCTGCCTATGCTTACAACCTCTGCTTTTAGGTTATGAGCCCTTTTGTAACCAGCCTCTGATACAGAGCTATCTACAAAACAAACTTCTAATCATGGGATCTTGCTATCAGCTACCGAATACTGTTTGCTACATCGACAGTAGGGCAGCCATAGACTGAATAAAATAGCTCTGACCAGCTCCTAACCCTGTCTGCTGGAGCAGGACCTAAACTGGTGAAGTTTACATATTGTTTAATACCGTGACCTCCTCGCACTTGCTAATCCCTCATCCACTGCTCTGCAGCTTCTTTCTTGTCCGCAGCCTCCAGACTAATACCCAGAAAGATGCTTGGATTTCCAAAACTGCAGACCACTCAGCTGTCAAATGCGCAGGGGACATTCTGTCAAGTCAGCACACAGCCGCAGCATGACCACGGCTATAGGATCTCTTTCCTATGGATAATCACATCTTCACATGCATCAAGCACCTTCCTGCTGCAGCTAGATTTTGATACTAGCGGCAAGATTGCTTCTCACTTTCAAGGCAAGCTGAAATAAAACCAGAGAAAAGACTTCGGGGTCCATTAACCAGATAAATAATGTTTAAAAAAAAAATCAATGTTTATTTTCTTTGAATCACTAATTTTTCCCCATGGTGATAATTTGAAAAATACTATCAGATTTTTTTGTGGATTAGTTTGTATTCAGGAATATTTAATTTGCCATGAACTCAGCAATATTCTCTTTTAGGCAGAAATACCCAGTGCTTCATTTGTGCAGACTCAGAGTATGGGCTCACAGAGAAGTACAGAGGACATAAACCCAGTGTATCACCCCTGCACCGTATCTGCACACTGATGGAGAGTTTAGTTGCTTCACATTTTTGCTGCATGCATCACAGGCAGTGCTCAGGATGCAGCTGATGTGCTAAGAGTTCCCACTCTGGCTATGTCTTAGTCATTACTTGTATAACTGTACAATAAAAACCACAGTGATGAAGACGTTGGAGTTGCATTTTTGTATAGATAACAGGGGACCAGAATAAGGCAGTGGAACTTGACTTCCCTGTAAAAATCCTGTTTCAGATGGGAAAAAGTGGGGACACGCTTGGAACACTACATGAAATCTGAAGTGAAATTTCAGGCCACTCAAGGTATGTTGAAGAGGAATACCTTTCCCGTAGGATATTCACTGAGGGAGAAATCAACGAAGGTAGGCACATAGACCCCACATCAAAGTAGTTGCATGTAGAGCCCATATATATATGCCCCAAATAGAAAAACTGGCAGTGCCTGTCATGCAAGGTTTCATTGAGAAACACTGATTCAGCAGTTCTGAACAGTGTGAAGTGCTGCTGCTATTACAATGAAGCCTATTGGAATATCTGATTATTAAGAAACACTGAAAAAAATTACCTTGTAATTGCACTAGAAAAGCATCTGCTCCCTCCAAGAAGATGCCTTTTTGCTCTTCCATCTCTGAAAACCTTTCCTCTATTCTAGGAAACAGCAGCTCTCCTCTAGTTAATTCTGCTTTTTAAACACCAGTTTTCCTGAAATGTGGCAAACCAAAGGTTAATTTCTGTGCTCTGTAATAGCAGTTCTAAAGGAGCTGTTTCATTTGGAAATATCTTATTAAAAATCAAGTAATTCTCAACATACATAGCTTTCCTGAAAGCAAAAATCATCATATTTAGGTAAAGAATTGTCCCTCTGAATGTCTTTTTTTTGAAATAGTGGGTAGAATACTAAATAGGTATGCAGGCCATGAAGAAGTTTTACCGTAAATAATTGAAGGCAAATAACACAGAAAAGAAGGGAGAGGCTTCGAAATGAAATTGTGGAAGACTTTATTAAGAAATACTAAACAAAGGTCTTCCGTGAAACACTGTCATGTTAATATTGAAATCAAATATCTTTTAAATGTAAGATATACACTTCACAACATAGATTCTCCCAAGGCTCTGATTATGAAGTAGCAGGAACAAGCCTATAGTTAATATTATATGTCAATATCAGTTTAAAGCAGGTTGTTCCAAAAGCTGTGATAACTACTACACGAGCGAGTTGTCCTTCAGTAGCTAAGAAGGAATTAGGACCCAGAGCAAAGGTAAGCGTGGAAGCCCATTTAATTATTGGCTTTTTCTTTTTTCAATAGTCTAATTGAAACTGGAATTTGGATGTTTCTGAATCATTTTAGTAGTCACCATTTAGATCTTCTTTTGAATTTAGATCTGTTTTCAAGGCCAGGTTGGACAGAGCCTTACGTGACATGGTTTAGTGGGAGGTGTCCCTGCCCATGGAAGGGGGGTGGGAACTGAATGATCTTCAGGTCCTTTCCAACCCTAACTATTCTATGATTCTATGATTACGTCAACAGTTGTTTTGTATAATGGAACAGAATTGTCTTGAGGGAAATGATGCCTTTAAAAAGGTTTGCCCTGTACCATTGGCCTGAGGCATCATCCTTAGAGACCAAGCCATTTGCAGCAAAGAAATAACCTCTAAACGGAGCTGTGAAAATTGAAGTAACATCTGGCACAGTGAAACAGAAATTTGTAATTATCATCTCCCCGCAGGCCAACGGGAACCAGCTATTCTCTGTCCAGCAAGAAGAAAATAGTTAATTCTTACAGAAAGAACACATCCTAAAGAGCCACATTAACTGTACCTAATCAAATGGTCTAATACGAGGAAATTTGTCCGGATCACTGTTGCAGTAAGTGGTTGTTCAAATGGGTGTGTAGTATTTAACATGAGTCTGAGATGTTGGCTCCCTCTCCATCCCATGGCAGCAGATTCTATGTTAATTATATGCTGTCTTAAAAATACATTAAAAAAATCCATTTAATCCATTTCACGGTGGCTATGTTGCTCATCAAATGCCTAGAACAGCTAGCATCTTGGTAAATGGTATCAGCTCAGTAAATATTAGAGCCCAAAAGGTTTATTTTGTCATCTTGTTTGGCCTATTAAATGATAAAGGCCAAAGGACTTCTCTTTACGTTATTCCTGCTTTTAACTGCACTCGACCCTGACTTTACAGCAAAGATCACTCTAGATTTGAAAGTGGTTGGTGATAAAAGAAGTTGTTCCAATATTTAATTACCCTCATTTGTTCCAGCCTATTTTTGCTTAGCTTCCACTTCAATGTTTTGGACCTTGTTATACCTTTGGTAGAATAACCGTCTCCCTCCTTATCCATCACTGATTTTTGGTCTAAGTGTAACACCCTGTATGCTCAGATTCATGTTAGACAATTCAGATCGCAATTTGTCCTTTTCCCAATTCATTTCTCCCATGTTTTCTGGACTATTAATATACTTTTATCAGCACTGTCTAACAGGTTTATTGCAGGCATGAGGGCAAATAATCATTCCAGGCCCACAGTGCTTAAAAATGATGCTTTTCAGCCAGTGATCTTCTCTAGTCACCTCTGTGTAAGAAGCCAAGTGCTACTGCAATGTCCCTCAATGGACTTCTCTGTAAAGCTGAGACATGGGGTGCTCCAGCTACATCTCCTTTCCCAGCCAAATTAGTCCTGGACACACAACACTGGTCTAACCCAGATTTCTAACATTTATAATCCCTTCCTAGCTGTTCTGTTACCCTCTGATGAACCTTGCTCTCTTGTTTGGGCTGTCAAATCTCCCTTGAAAGAGAAATGCTACTCCTGTCCAGAAACAGAAAGTCTGTTAGTGCTGGCAGAGGTATTTCCTGAAGATCAGTTGCCTGATCCTACTGGGGGTATTGCATGACTGAATTCATCCTGAGCAAGCCAGAAGGATCCTTTTTGTTTGGAAACTTTGACCTGCTGTGTGAATTGGATCCTGAATGACTTCCTGCTCAAACTAGGGAATGTCCGTTCCACCAGAAAGGGGACCTAAGGAGGTACTTAAGTACCTTTCTTGCAATGGTTAATGCAAGAAAGGGAACATTCATCTGGGCTGCAGTACTCTGAGAACATAATCTGGGTTCCAGGTGGCTAAACTTTTTGCAAGAATACCTGTCAATGTATCCCTGAGTATGTCAGGAGCAGTATCTCTAGGATGCTGCAAGGCCCAGGATGTGGGATACCACTGGCAGAGGCTCCAGATTGCTCTCTGAAGGGTTTGCATGGAGCTGATGCAACGACTTTTAGGTCACCTAGGACTAGGAGACCATGTCCTCTATGGCTCTTCATAGATTAATACAAGCCTGAACTCCAAAAGCTGGGGTCCTCCTATTGTACAAAAGTTCTGAACATTAGGGTTTTTTTCAAGTTGAATAAAGCATAGAAATACCACACCATAGACAAAGAGCAGTTATGAAAAGATAAAACGCTTTTCTTATTAATGCCCATGGCTTCTTTTTTAATCAGTCAATAATTACTAAAAGATGGCTATTTTTTTTTCATTTGACCCTACAATATGATAAGGAAATTCAAAACAACTTTAAAGCACCAACAAAGTATGAATTGATCCTTTAAAAGAAGGCATCAGAAAGCTCTGTCCATCACAATATGACAATTTAGATTATTTTAGAATATCTTAGGGCAAAACCCCACTGTAGTTTCTCTGAGCTGGCAGCGCAGATGGAAAGATAACAGTTGTGACCAGAATTTTGGGGTATGAAAACACATAACAAAGCTGTTTTCTCTCCTCCATCACATGACAGAGAACTGGTCAAGTAAACTCTTTCACAGCTCAGTTCACCTACAGTTTTTGAAAGTCACTTGATCTGGAACTTAGATGAAGTAAAACAACATTAAACCTTCAGCATCTGCTAGTTAACTCAACATAGCCAACTTGCCAGCTCACTGCCAACGTGGCACCTTATTTCTGATTTCTTCTCCATGCTTAAAGATACTAAAAAACCCCATCCAGCATTTTCCTACCTTCATGTGCTCATGTCAGAGATCCTGCATGAGGCCCACAGACACTAAAAGCAGCTTTCTCCATGGATTGAACACCGGAAGCAGCAGATCACTTTGCTCTTCTACAAGAGGGATACAGAGGTTGTACTAACTCCAAATAGAAGCCAGGGGTTGATAAAGCATTCATCCTATTCCAAGTGGGATAAGAGACATCCTGAACCTTCTGCCTTCTCTGGCTGGTGGGTACCTGTGTGCTGGTGTCATGTGCCAGAAGACAGTGTGCTCTGCACTGTCCTGATGCTGCCTTGGCCTCAAAACCCACTCAGCCTCTGCCAGTGCCTGTTTTCTCTGTGCTTCCTGCCTCACCGGACAGAAGGGTTGATACAAATAAGAATTTTTCCCACCAAAACTATATAAATCATTTGACTGGAATGTTTTCGGGAATCATGCTGATCAAAGAGATTTGTTTCAATTGAGAAGGGGAAAAAAAAAGCAAAGCAATAGGAAAATGGGAAAGGGGTTTTGGAAAAAATGTAAATGTTTTTTATTTGGACGTTTTCAAAGTAATTTGGGGTGATGTTTCATTTAAAAATATGCTTCAGTTTTATTTAGAGTAGAATAAACATCCTTTCCTAGGGCTCAGAACTGCAACATTTCATTTCAACCTAGAAGCAAAATAGACTTGAAATGAAACTTCTTTTGCTGCTGTTCTTGCTTTCACCTCTCATTTTTATGTCACTTCAAAACAAAGAAGGCAAAAACAGTATGGAAAAGGTAACTGTGAAATCCAGAACTGGGACCCAGAAAAAAACATTCTGGGTTTGACAACTCTTTCCACATCTCATTTATTTATAGAGAAAACTGGTGGGTTTCTTGGCATTTTTCGTTCCTCTAACTGTACTCTTGTCTATAGAAAAAACACATGATCATACAAGAGCTATCTGCTACTAAACTGAGAATGATATCTCCAGGTAAGGGGAAGACAATTTACAGTCTTTGCTGCTGGTGGTAGCACATGATCAGTGGAAATCTGAAAACCAGCACAGGCTCCTTTGAGTAGGGGTGGATATTGCAAAGACCCATGAAACTAATTTTCAGTGGCTTTCCTCTTTTCCCTGTTTGACTTCCAAATGGGAGGTCAGGTCAAACTTCTGGCTGGTATAACAGCTTATTACAACCCCTATTTGGCCTAGGATGCGGGGTGAGGCATAAATTAGGACCTGATAGCTTAGTTGGTGCCATAGCAGGTTATTAGATGTGTGTCAGTGAGCAAAGTTCTGATCAAAGCCAGTAGCGAGGCAGCCAGAGGTCGTGAAGCATGGCTGGGGACTAATTGCTGGGCTGTGTGCTAAAAGGAAGTTTGCAATGAAAGGCCATTAAGATGCAGCTTTTCCAACACACTGTGCACAGTTCATCAGCCACTTTTTTGCCTATTTTACAAATGGGGAAACTGAGGTAAAATGAAATAAACATCAGAATTTCTTAAAAAACCACTCAGACTCCCACAGTTCAGACTTCCTGGAGTCCCAATGACATAGCTAAGCTGATTTAAAGAAGAATGAACAGCCCCTTCCCTATTTTTCTCCCTTTTGTTGCAGAAGATAATCCCTTGGGACCTACCAGTCACATCTTCAGTCTTGTTTCCTTTCTGGTCTTTTTCAGAGCTTTGTAATTTCCCCAGCTAAATCTTTCTTGAGGCTGGTATCCATCTCAATTACTCTCTCCTCTTCCTCACTAGATTTTGAATAAAATATAGTAATTCATGGCTCCTTCTACATCCAGCGAAGATGAGGACAAACACTTCCATTTTCTAAACATCAGTATAATTTTTACCTATGTGACCAGTTTAAATGAACCAAGTATTTAAGTTGCAACATGACGAAAGACCTAAGCAGCAGAGACCAAATATTTTCATGTCTGTTTGGAAAGGGCATCTTGAATATAAACAATGATAAATAGCTAAGAAATGTCTGGTGGCTCTGGCCAAAAATGGATTATCAGAACCAAAGTTGGAATTTCCACTCAGGGAAATTTCCACTCTGTCAACGTTTATTTTCAGTCTGGTTTGGGACAAACTGTCACATTTTTGGGGAAAGGAAAATGAATCTCATGAATGCTTCAGTCAGAAATGTTAAAATGCATTTGTGTCACTTTGACTTCCAGTTTATCCCAGCTATCCTCTTGCAAAGTTAGAGAAACTGTAGCTTAGATGAGTCATGTCCAGCATTCCTTCAGGATCTTTTTGCCATAACTCCATTTCATATGAACCCACATATCCCAACTCAAGGAACTTTATTTGTGAATTAATCATAGAATCATAGAGTAGTTAGGGTTGGAAAGGACCTTAAGATCATCTAGCTCCAACCCCCCTGCCATGGGCAGGGACACCTCACACTAAAC
>WYDI02155988.1:0-42993 GCA_009867235.2 Psittacus erithacus
GGGCACCCTGTGCCAGCGCCTCAGCACCCTCACAGGGAAGAACTTCTGCCTAAGAGCTCATCTCAATCTCCCCTCTGACAGGTTAAAGCTATTCCCCCTTGTCCTGTCCCTGCAGGCCCTTGTAAAAAGTCCCCCTCCAGATTTCTTGTAGGCCCTTTCAGGTACAGGAAGGCTGCTATAAAGTCTCCCCAGAGCCTTCTCTTCCCCAGACTGAATAACTCCAACTCCCTTTATGCTGCTGTTCAGGTGCAGTCCCTCTCCAGTCTTTGGGTATCTCCTGCGGGCACTGGCATCAGACTAGTAGAAATGGGATGGATTGAGGTACCCCTCCCCTGGCAACTTTAATTTAAAGCCTTCTTCACCAGCTTGGCCTATGACCAAAGACATTCTTCCTCTTCTCTGACAGGTGAACTCCATCAACCCCCAGTAGACCGTATTTCTCAAAGCAAGTCCCATGCTCTAAGTAACTGAACCCCTGGCTGTGGCACCAGTCAGGCTTAGGGGAAAAGAAATAAATGTTCATTAATATAACTATAATGATGTCCTCATTTACATCAAATAATCAAGACTGACTCTAATGGATCAAAATTTGTTGTTTGCTGGGTTTTTTTTATTGTTTTAAACCCTCTTTTCCATGAAATCATTGTGATTATTTTTAAAACAATGCAATTAGGCCTTTAGAGATGGTATTTGAATATTTATTCTGTTGATTTGAATTATTAAAGGCATCCTTTCTCTGAAGCATGACTTTTAATTGTCTTCCATGGTGGTGTATCTTTACTAAGTGCTCTAGCTGAGTTGTGCAATTATCCCATACAGTAGTTGCAATGAAGTTTTGGTCGTTAGTGATGCCTTGTTAAAACTGTTTGGCCGACTATTACATTGCATCTGCAGGCTGCTTTGTCTTATGATCCAGAAAAAATAGTTCATGCCAGGCTGAAATGTACAGAGATAAACTGTTAAACTGAGCCAACAGGTTTATTTTGGGACCAAAGGCTAGATTGCTCTACCAAATGCATGGTTAGTTAGGGTGGGCTTTAAGTAGTAGCTTTGGAGAAGGGTGCAGTGGAGGTGAGATGTTTCACTGCAGCCTGCATTTTGACCTGGAGCTTGTATGCTTAGTTGTCTAATTGCAGTGAAGTTGGGCTGGTCTGAGCAAAAAGTTCCTTTGTGGTGAGTCCACACAGAAGTTCTGATCTGTTTTTATTGAAGTTTGGATGTTGTGAGGTCAGGGGATGGCCATCTCTCAAAATAATCATTGTTTTAGCAGCGTGGTAAATTTCTTCTCAGAAGTGTAGCGCATGGGTAAAAACTAGATAACTTTATTGAAAGAACTTGGCCTAACCAATAAAGCGTGAGGTTTCCCCTAAGTGTCCCATCTCCTGATTTCCTATTTATTATCATGCACCCATTGTCAAGTGTTCAGGGCCCTCAGTCCTACTCCAGCTGAAGCGGCTGTTTGTGTGGCCTCATGGCTTCACCTCACTTCCTTGAGTGACCTCTTTCTGTGGGTTTTCAACAGGTGAAAAGGAACATACTCAGTGACTTCTCTTCCCAGCCTCATCAGTGTTTGCCCTGTTGCCTGTGATGGATGTGAATCAAATCTCATAAACTTTGAGTTGGAAGGCACCCCAAAGCTCTTCCAGTTCCAACCCCCTGCCATGGGCAGGGACACCTTTCATGGGCAGGGACACCTTCCACTAGAGCAGGTTGCTCCAAGCCCCATCCATCCTGACCTTGAACACTGCCAGGGATGGGGCAGCCGCAGCTTCTCTGGGCACCCTGTGCCAGCGCCTCAGCACCCTTACAGGGAAGAACTTCTGCCTAAGAGCTCATCTCAATCTCCCCTCTGACAGGTTAAAGCCATTCTTCCTTGTCCTGTCCCTGCAGGCCCTCGTCAAAAGTCCCCCTCCAGATTCCTTGTAGGCCCTTTTATGTACAGGAAGGCTGCTATAAGACAGGCTTATGGCATCACTCTGTAAGCTTCCAAATGAAATGCCTAAACCCTGACCATGAAATACATTAAGGTAATATTATTTACAATTTTTTCTTGTCTTGATTTATTTTTCTTCAGATTTTAAGGGGGTATATTGAGCTGTTATTAGAATGATTTAGCTGCAGTATACTTTGATTCTGCATCATTCAGCTATTGAAATCTTCCTAGATGGAATCAAGCACTGTCCATGGAGATGCCCAGTACACACATATACACTCTAACACTTCTGGAAACATGAGGCAATATGTAATTTCCCAGTGACAAAACTGGTATGTTTCTGTAAGTCTTGTTCCATGGAAATAAAAACTCCCATAATTAACTGGTTTGTACATTTTACTATTAGCTGTAGCTTAGCTGTGTGATTCTCTGTTTTACACTAACTACCATCAAGAAGCACACCAGCTCTTGCACAGTCCTCATAAAAAAGGATACTCATGTAAGGAAATTACATGTATATAATTTGTATATAATTACATCTATATAATTCAGGCTGGAAGGGTCCTATGGAGTCAGTTTGTCCATCTTTCTGCTGAGTGCAGTGCTAACATCAGTTAGTCCAGCTTGCCCAGGATCCCATACTGCTGGCTTTCAAAAGTCTCCAAAAATGCACATTCCACAACTGATCCAGAGCTTAACCACTTTCTCTGTAAACAGTTTTCCTTTTGGTTGGAACATGGACACTGCATATAAACTGTTCGTGAATAAATTTAGATAGGAAATCACATTCCTTCAATGATGTTCTGGAACAGTGCTCTTGTAGGATTTGTGGGAGGAGGAAGTGTCCCCTTGAGCCCAAGATGCATATTTGTCTGATTGTAAAAGCGATGATATAACTGTCTCTGATAGCAAAAGACTTTACTTAGTGATCCGTTTCAGATTTGTAACCGTGATGCTTTTATCAGTGATGGGTGTTGAATTTGCTGCTTGTGCTTGAAATGGTCACCTTTCTGCTACTTCCCTGTATTTACGTGGAATTATAAACGTCATACATTTCTTACTGTGCCCTGCTCTGGGTGTATTTCTGTAGGGAGTAAGAGCAGTCTTTCTCCTTGAATTAATGAATCTAAGTCTCTCCTGAGAAATTCAAGAACAGACTGGGCATAGTAATACAGCTTATTATCTAAATTACTGAGGAGCAATATCATACAGTTACTTGTCCCTTCTCTGGGTGGAGAGGACAATTCACACTCCAGGTCTGTAAGTGCAGTAACTTTTTCAGGCAATTAATTCTCAGGCACACATCTATAATGAAGTCAATATTTTACCTCAGTCACTGGGGTTTTTTTCTGTTATTTATCAAATGACCTTTCTTTTCTGCTGCCTTGCGCCATTGTGTGAATGAGAAAGTCGCTACTGAAGTCCACCTGTGTTTTTAGTCTTCTGGTACCTAAAAGGGGCCTACAAGGAATCTGGGGAGGGACTTTTGACAGGGGCCTGTAGTGATAGGACAAGGGGGAATGGCTTTAACCTGACAGAGGGGAGATTTAGATTAGACATTAGGAAGAAGGTCTTGCGTGTGAGGGTAATGTGAGGGCGTGTGAGGCCCTGGCACAGGGTGCACAGAGAAGCTGTGGCCGCCCCATCCCGGCAGTGTTCAAGGCCATATATGCATACATAGTATAAAATTACCTTTTATTCCAAGGCCCATTTTCTGAAGGAAGATGGTAAATTACAGCTTTAGGTACCAAGTAATATGTAGTGATTTAATGGCCATATAAGACGCATTAATTCTAGTATGAAGCAGAAATTTCTGTTCTCTCCATTATGATCAAACCTGCATTATATTTTAAATAGAGTTTTTAGAGGGAAAGGGTTATTTGCTAGTGTTGTAGGAAGTGTGAAACTGCATCTAATGAGCTTGTTTGCAATTTTTAGTAATGTATATTGCCATTAGAATCAATTATTTTAAATATTAAACATAATAATTGCACTTTGCACTGCATTTCATTTAAACTTCCTATGATGGAATAATTTTGCTTACAGACTATCAAATTGCCATCAGTTCGCTTTCCAAATAGGTTATTGAGTTCTAGGAGATATATATATGCTTGAATAAAGTTATGAGCTGTTTCTAATATCATTGTCTTAAACGTGGGCTTGTTCACCTAGGGTGCAACAAGCCAGTCTCACACATAAAGTCAAGATATCAATTCATATTTGTGCAGAGATGGGCGTTAGGTGGTAGTTCCACAAAGCTAACCCACCCTCTGTTTCCCAGCTATCCACTTTCAGACATTTCAAACAGTGAAAATCATGTTTTCTGTATTTATAAGTCTCTATCTACAATCAAATATCTACAAATACTCTTGCATTTTCTCGTCTTCCTTTACAGTATTTATTTCAATACATGTGTTCTGTGAGTAGGGGTTTCTGCGCTCAAGGGTCTGTTATCTCGGGGGGTGTGATTTTTAGTATTATCATGAGCCAGGTTCCTTTAGGGACACGTTTACCTTCTTTTGCTGAACTTTTCAAAATGATTTCAGTGTTTTTGACCCTGGATTTCTTTCTGATCTTTCTGAATTTAGTTTACTCTTCTTCTGATTCAGATAGTTCATTCATCACCTGTCCTCCATGTCTGTAAGCATAGCAAGGAAACAGTGTTTTTCCAAACTCAAGATTTTAAAGCTTTCACACACATACTCCTTTACAGAATTTTATCTTCTTCATTGCTGGATAACAGGATGGATATACCGCTACAAAATATTCCTCAGAAATCAGTCTGAAAATTATTTGATTTGTAGTCAATATGCTTTTTTTGCCTCTTTAAAAGAGTATTTGAGAATACAGCTCACCAGAACAGCTGTTTTCATTGGCTGTGTCAGAAGTTGGCAAGCAAGGCAGATGAAATGCCTTGAAAATTAGAAGATAATCTCAAGCTTTCTAACCAAGTTGTTCAAGCTCTGAGGCTTCAGCTGTTCTCAAGGAATTTAAACATTTGTAGTAGGTGCTAATACTTTGGGAAATAAAGTCACTTAAGGGTTTCAGAGCCTTAGTCAGATATTTCCTGAAAATATTTGTGTCTTTATAGGCTCTTACAAAGTCCTTCCACAAAAGTATCTCAGTGCTTTCCAGCAGCACATAGTAAATGACATCACTAACATTCCTTAAAGTTGAAGTAATACTTGCACCAGCCGTACCATGACCTCTATTCTACTGGATGTAATGCAAAGCCAACAATGCATTAACATCGTAGTAGTGGATAAAGTCAGGCCAGGAATTAAGGAGGGGGTTTTGTGTGAATTTTAAAGTAGTTGCATACCTGCAGAAGTGTCTTCAAGTGAAGAACTGTCTTGTTCATGAGAAGAGTTTCATGATGGGTAGGTCTGGCCTGGTGGGGTAGGAAAATGTATTTTTTCTGAATCTTTAACTCTGGGAATATGCTAAAGAAAATGAAGGGAAGATAACTTAGAAGATCAGTTGGTCGCTTTACTGTGGAAAATACTTTTGAATCTTTTTTTATTTTGCTCTTGTTTTTTCTGTTTGAGGAAATCTTTTTCTCAGTCACTGATAATGTAATATAGCTTGAAAATGGTGTTTTTCTTCAACCTATATAAAATGGGTCTCTTCCAGCTCAGCCATCAGTCTTTCTATAGGTAATAGAAAAGTAAATTTATGTCTCCTGGAAAGAGTCAAGCATTAGTTGAGAGAAGGTTAATTATTAGCTGGGGGTGTGTTACTGTTTTGACTTTCAGGCTTTGTCAGCCGAAGAGGCTGGAGATTGTAAATTGTAAATATCCCATGTCAAGGGGTGTTGGCTGAGTGATGTTTCAGTTAACTCCTGTCTCGAATCCCTGTTTCTCTTTAGTGACAACCATAACCTTGCGCTTCAGATATTACAAAGGCATAAAAGGCATGGTAACAGTCGCTTGTCATTGTCTTGTCAGTCCCAGTGTCTGTACTATACACGTAGCCCCAAGGATTTAAGAAGAAACTAGGTGTTAAAGGGAACTTCTATAGCTTTTAGACTCAGTTCAGTAGAAATAGAAGTGTTTAACATTTGGAGAGGTTTTTTTCTGCTATTCACTTATATTTAAATGGCTAAAACTGTTCAGAATTTGTATTTTGACTTTTGTTGAGGAGTTTATCCTGGTTCCAACCAACTCTACTATTTGCCTTTTAAAATCATAAGATTTTAGATAAGCCGTTACAATGGCTGAAAGAAAGGAATCTGCTTACAGGATGAAAGAGCAAGTATGAGGAACAATCCTGGGAATATACAGTGATAAAGGCCTTGTGTTTGGGAGTACAACAAGCCAATACCCACTCCTTGTGGCAACAATACAAAGGGGAATGTAATTTCTTAAAACCTGTGCGAAGGCAATTGGGTAAAAATACCAACAGAAAGAGCATATGTAAAGAACACATAACACAGATGGATCGGGAAGCTTTCATCCCTTTTTGCTAGTTTCATTCCTGAGTCAATCAAATGCCCCTTTACCAACAACGGATGTCTTTAAGATTGCAACAGGTTACTGCTGTTGCCTTTCCAGTAGTAAACAGGTATGGTGACAAATATTACACCAAAGGCTGGTTCCATATGGCTTTGTGACTTGTTATTAGACAGATACAGCATCAAAAACATGCAAGTTTTTTATGTCTTTGGAGCATTCACAGTGTCACTCCTTCTTGGAAACTCTGAAGCCTAGGAGAGGTTGTGCTGGAACTGGCACCTTTCTCAGTCTTGTTCTGTATACATCTACTAGTCAAAACTCGGTGCAATACAGATTCCAATTTGGTTGAAATTGTCTATTTGTTTGAAAAGTTATTGAGGGGGCAATCACACATCACCTGTGCATGAGCAGTTGTAATATAAAAGGAAAGGGATAGTATCTTTAATAGACTATTTGGAGAAAAGGCAGAAAGTTTGAGAACTACTTAGTCTTTTTTAAGGTCAATAACATACCCCCTTTTTTTTTTCCTCTGTTCTCTTCAGCTCTTTTAGGTGATCCAATAAAATACGCTGCTTCTCACTATGAGCTTTTGCATTTTGTAGCCTAAAGCCTCAAGTCTGCAGCAGCAGTTACTGCACTCAGATTGGTGTAGGAATAAATAACATACAACTATTTTTCAGAAAAAAAAACAAAGGAGTAAAACTGTTTACTGGTGAATGTCCTTCCTTCTGCTTACAGAGGCCTTCTTGCCATCTAACTGCTCTGCTAACTAGTATGTGAGGCATCTCCTATGTGGCTAGGAAGAACTACACCCCTTCAATAGGTCGATTTCTTTGCTCTACCTCTCCAAGCTGCCATTACACTTGGTTACCTTCTTTGATTTTTCTCATGCTGATTCTTCTACACAAAATTTGTATAATTTTTGATGATTAAAGCTCATATCTAAGCATAATGACAGTTTCTGTCAACACTGCCCTTCAGATTCCTTGGCTGTGCATTAGTAAGTTAGGAGCATGTTTAAAATTAGACACACACTGTGCTCACATGTAGCTGATTATCTTTGTCTTGCATTCATCCTCCTTGATGACTCTAGTAGAAACTTAATGCTTTAGTCCATAGTGACTTCTAGAGATCGTGTAAGATTTCTTCTATGATAACTTTTTCAAGGTATGTCATGCCCTAAAGTATGAACAATATTATTTATGAATTCTTAACTCTTGGAGGAAGGCCAGGTTGGATGGGGCTTGGAACAACCTGCTCTTTTGGAAGGTGTCGGCCCATGGCAGGGGATTGGAACTGGATGAGCTTTAAGGTCCTTTCCGAACCAAACCACTCTGTGATTCTGTGAAAGTATTTGTTGACTTTCAGATGGAATTTGCGTCACTGAGTGGAAAAGGTCAGACTTGAGAGGGGACCAGAGAGTGCTGCTACCACTGTCCTTCACAGACGTGCCCTGTCTTTCACTTGCGTTATGTTAGGTTAGGTTTCATTAAGAGAGCGATTTCTGCTCGCTGATAGGAATACCCTTATGTAAATGCATATGTTCTTAGTCCATATGATGGACTCTCTGATAGTGAGAGAGGCTTATTCTTGTGATGCTGGAATGGAAAGCCATCCGGATCAAAGGGATATTCTTCCCAAAAGCTGGCTGTTTAAAGATTGTGCTCTCAATCATGCAGCTATCGCATAGCCTCTTTAAAATTGTTTGTATACTGTAGCTTGGGAAGTTGCTGTTGTGCTGTATGTTTATTCACTTACACTGATAATGGTGGAGAAACGGGCTGTTTGTTACTGTATTCAGAACACATGGTTATTCTTTTCCATCTCCAGTATTATTTGAAGGCCTGATTTGTGTAGACATGTCTTTTACACCCAACCTTAAATGGTTAGGATAGATTCACTCCATTCCAGCGCATATCCTTTAGTATGCTGTTGTGGTTGTAGGCTTAATTAGTAAGACTCAAATGCTTTGCCTACATAAAGGATAATAGGGATGTTACTGACAAAAGGAGCTGTTGCTAAATGCCCTTGACAAGTATGACAGTTTTGTTTCTAAAGTATTTCTTCTGTTACAATGGTTTCTACTTCTCCTATCCTCTCGCATTATCATGGACAATTGGAAAGAAAAGGAAGCAATGACAAACAAGAATCAATCCAGCCCCAGCTATGTCTCAGTTTGCGCCTGACCCTTTTTGGCTTATTTTACAAAATTATGCCCAACTTCTAGCTTTGTCAGCACTAGCAGCAAAAGTCAGAGAGCCGGGGTCAGGCGCATGCAGCTTCCATGCAAGGATGCTGGGGTGGGATCTCATACAACATCTGCGTTTTTCTGTAGTCAGGGAAAAGTTCCTTGTGTTCCCTGGTGGCAGACTTAGGCCAGCTCTGAGCATGGCAAAATTAGCCAGTTTCCAAGGTTTGCTTTCTCCTTCCTGAAACAAGCTATAATTTTCTTTATACAAAGCTATTAGCCATTTAGCTGAAGTCTCAAATACTTCAGTGAACCATAACACTATCTAAAGTAACTGCAGGATCGATAAATTTTTCACATCATTGTTCCCCTATTACACTGCTTATAAAATGTTAATAGCGCAGTTGAAAAATGTTCAGTGAACAATGCAGGGTTGGGGTTTTTTCTGCAGACACATGAAAGGGGGTTTTTGCAGTTTGCTGATACACTGAAATGTGCTGAAGCTTTCAAATCAAAATATTGCGAGTTCCTTCAGGATGTGTGCACACAACATATTGCAATGCAAACAGAGAGGTCTGTGGCCCCTCCAGGCATACTACCAGATGGGATAGTACAGTCTCCAGAAGCATATTGCTTATCCAGGGTAAGTGGTCAAATCCTTTACTTCCAGCTATCCAAGCAACGCTTTACCTGTCATGGTAATAAGCCCATTTTTAAGGAAAACCATGTGAATCTTACTGAAATGACAACTTCTAAATTGTCATTTGCAAAATAGGAGCTTGAAATCAAAATACTGTCTGGAGAGAAGAAATATGAAACTGATTGGGAATAAGAGCTGTAATCACAATATGGTCAGTGTAGTTTAGGCTTAAACAGCATGAGTCAAGCTGTAATTATTGTTAATGATTATTGGATAGATATGTGATGCCCTACATTAGGAATTTAGAAATAATTTTCATGTAAGGGACATGTTACCGAGTTCATGACAATGAAATTAAGTTTCCAATCTATAAAATGTTACGGCACTGCTGCGTACTGCAGGGTAAGAATATTGATTTTAGATTTTTTTTTTTTAGCGTATTTATTATTTTAAATCAATAAGTAAGATTTTTTGTTTCCTTCAGGCCCAAGAGAAGAAAATGGACTCTTTCACAACAGCCTGAACTAATCCTACATATGTTTGTACTTATTCTTGGCTTTACAATGTTGTGCAGCTGTGTTAAGCAGAAGGTTTCAAGGTCAGACCCTAATTTAAGAAGGCATAATGATAGGGCTAATGAACAGGACAAAGACAAGGGATACAGCACAATGTTTAACCAAACTATGTATGGGAGAGTATCAAAAGCAGCCTGTGGTTGTATGGTCAAAATCCTGTTTTCCTGTTTTTAATTACCATGTTAAATTTAAGCCCCTCTTAACCTGGGACATACTGAAAGAGCCTGTGCATATTGAGGTCAGTGGAAACTAATGAAGCAAATCACTTTGTAAATCAGTCCTTTAGGTATTTTTTTGTTACTATTTCCCTCTCACTTTAAGAATAGTTCAGATCTGCTTTTTTTATTACTTACCACTTTATTACTTTTAAAGGAGTTCTGGGTCATAACCATTTAGTTCTTCCCCTGATTAAACTTGTTTTACCATTCCTTAACTGAATTGTTCACTAGTTCTCCTGTGCTCCCAGTATGTTTCCAGAAGCTTTCAGTATCCTAGGCTTTTCAGTATTCCACTCATGAACCCTCACTGACAACACAGTTATGATTCCTTCATTTCCTCTTTTCCAGCCCTAGAGGGGACAGGATGTTGTAGTAATGAGCATAGATATTTCAGAGGAGCATAGAATTCTCTTGTTTTCTCAGAGATAAGAGTAAGAAGGAGCATGAGCTATTGGGTTCATCACTAATTACTGGCTCAGAGACTAAAGAAGTTTAATGAAATGTGGATAAAATAGAAGTTACTAGGGGTTGTTAACTCCTGGGACTGAATTTGAGACAGTGATAGTTTACAATACTGCAGGTTTGAGGCACAATTGCTATTGTCTAATGTGACCCATGTGAAAATGGTCTCTTATCTGATGGATCTATAAACCGAGTTTCTGTCATGTTAATTGTTTTAGTTTAATGAAATGCGTTCACACCAAAGCTTTGTTGTTGGCTATTAGACTATTACTTGTCCATGAAAAGTAACTAGGAAGATTCTTGTGTCCTCCTTGTTCTTCTGTGGAGTCACTAGGAAAAAAGTGGATCCTTCCACTGCATGTTTGAGAGGGTCAAGTAGAAATTTTGCCACATCTTCTCTCAGATTCCTCCCAAATTTCAGAAAGCTGGCAAGAATAATTGGAGTCTGTTGTTTTATTTTAGATTTTTCACACAGGATAGAGTCAAGATGAGAGCAAAGGAATCTCATATTTAAATGCATTTTAGATCAGACATTGTGCACATCAGGGTTTTTAGGCTTGTTTATGGACCCAGAACATTACGATGTATTCTGTGAGTTTGTCTACTGTCATTTGATTTGAAACATAACACTTACGGACTCAAGTCTGATTCATTTGCATTGATTTATATTGACATTAACGTGTGAAAGAGAAGAAAACCTACTGAAGTCATAACTTCAGTGAAAGGTGGCAGGAGTATCCCAAGTTGTTTAACAAGAAAATATGGACACTTATCTCCAGGATATCATTTATGTCTGGAGGGGAAGAATTAGACTTAATGTTGTTTTTAATCCACTGACCTTTAGCAGGAGTGATCCAACTCATACAGTTTACAGAACACTTTAAAAACCTAACATAAAAATTTGAATGAAAGACATGTGGGTTTGGTTGAAATCAGTGGAACATCAGCCCCGAGGTAAAATACAGCAGCTCGAAGTCACTGGAGTGAATCCCAATGTGATTGTCAGCTGTGCTTGGGGAATGAGCAGAGGAAGGAGCACAGACAGCCACAGCAGTGGCAAAGTGAGTGAGACTGAATGGGTGAATCACCACATTAATCCTCCTTCAGCAACCAGGAGGGAAGGTCTGGGGAGAGCTTATTTAAAGATGTGAAGCTACCATCCCTTGGCATTCCGTTCTTTGCTATGAGGGTGGTGAGGTGCTGGCACAGGATGCCCAGAGAAGCTGTGGCTGCCCCATCCCTGACAGTGTTCAAGGTCAGGATGGATGGGGCTTGAAGCAACCTGCTCTAGTGGAAGGTGTCCCTGCCCATGGCAGGGGGTTGGAACTGGATGAATTTTAAAGTCCCTTCCAACCCAAACCAGGCTGGGATTCTGTGTCCTCCTATGAGTTGCTGGGATAGCTGTGCTGGAAAATGTTGAGACATGTAAATCAAACCTAGGGTTCAGATTGCTCATGTGGATAAATGTTGCAGGGTTTGAGTGATGCAATGTGGTACGTACCTACAGGCAGTTATCTCTGAGGCACTGACACTCACACCGAGTGTCTGAAATGCAGTCATCCCTGCTGCAAGATTTTTGAATCAAATGGCAAAAGATAGTAAAGTTACCAGAAGCTGTGTGAGAGAGTAGTTAATTCCTTCAAATTGGTCTGTTTTGTTCACCTTTACACTTTGGAGGTTGTTTTGAAGGGCTTATGAGACACTTGACAGTAGTTGAAAGATGTGGATCTACATCTTTTCTTTCTGTTGTTTGTGTACAGCCAATATATTTTATATAGATGTTTGCAGAAGCAAAGCAGGTGGGTTGTATCGTGTGGGGCTGCTGTGCTGAAATTAGGTTGGATTTGAAGGAGATATCATTAGCTGCTGTGATACTTACTGAGAAAGAGTTATTGTGCTAATATGCCTTCAGAAATTTATATACAGAGAAATATTAATACTTTCAACCGTGAATAAGTATAGCCTTTGGTCTTCTTTATTCTGTTTAATCCAGTATTACCTGAGCAATGGCTTCCAATTGAACTGACTGTTCTTCAGTCCCAGTAATGTTCCCTCTGAGGGATGGTGTTTTAGTGTGCTCGCCTGTCTTACCACTTCATTTTATTCTGAAGAATAAGGAGACTCAGTTCTCAATTTAATATAAGAAAATATTAAATAGTAGCTGTCAGAAAGAGATACATCTTGTTTTTCCAAGCCTATATAAATATATAATATTCACCCTGTCCTTTAAGATTTGCTGCCAACAAATATAACATTTCTTTTAAAAAACATGCATTTCCTTAAAATAATTTTATGAAATTGTACATTATAAAGTATGAAATGGGGCAGGAGGCTGTGTTTTTCAGTCCTCTTGTGCCTTTGAGCCATATAAAAGTGGTTTATCAGTCTGCAGAGATGTTTAATGTCAAGATTATTTACATTGCTGAATATTGTAACTGGAGTGCTTTGAAGTCTTCAAAGCATGAAAATCTTGGTCAACTCTTGTCAAAGTCATTCATTATTTCATGCAGTTCTAGCTCAACTCTAGCTTGTGTGGGGCACAAGCTCTTACATTTCATGGATGTAAAAAAAGAGTAAAAAACCAACTCGATATAAATGAGTTAATGTATGGGAATTTAAAATAGAAGATTAAAACAAAGGAACAATATTTCACGCTGAAACAGTGAATACACATGGGCCCACGTTTATCAGGTTTTGCATAAGCATTGCTTGGATGACTCTTTATTAAGTTTTTTTTCCCCAAATTACCAGTCACCAAACACAGGAAGAATAAGCTTTATCCTTCATGGAAAAAGGAACTAAAGCACTAAAGCCAGTTCATCATGGTCCTGTACAGTTAAAAATGTGACTTTTTTTCACTCACTGACAAGAATAGATGGCAATTTTATTAGTGCTTCTTTTAATTACCAACCCTAAAGGGGCTTGAATTATTGGACTACGATCGTGTGGTATTTTTAGACATGGATGAGTTATTTTTAGGAGTTATAATAGCTCCTTCTGCTCTGCAAAATTAATCTCAAGGCACTTTTACAGAACGTCTATTAGAAATCATCCTAATAAATTAGCTTGAAGCTCCTAGAGCTGAAGCAGCTTTTCTGTTTTCTCATGGCATAGCCAGCGAATTTCATGACACAGTGTATTCATTAAGGCTGTAAGAACCAGCAAGTCAGGCAGCACTGTGCCTACCTGCCAGAAGTCTAGCTCCTAGATGGACACCAGTGAAGAGAGGTAAGTTCATGGAGTATCATTACTCTTTTTTAGAGGGTAAGCTCTTATAATATCCCAAGAACTCAGCACTCTATTTGAACCCCCACAAAAAACCCAAACCAAATGCAAGAAAACCTTAACCAGACCAAAAAAACCCCAAATAGTTTTGCTTCCCATTTACATGGTGGCCTTTGTAGAGCACTGGCATAGACAATGCCAAGACTTTCCTCCTCCTCATCTTGAGGAAAAGGGTTTTTACATCAAGTTGCCAGGAGAGTGCCTTGACCTCCACTTCCCAGGCTAACTAAGGTGGCAGGGTTGGAAGGTCTCCAACCTAAAGAAACATCACATTTGTGAGGCCGCATGGAAAGAAAGCAAGAGGAAATCCTAATGGTTAGTGTTGAAAGAAGGATTTCTGGATGCCAAGTCCCAGCTTCATACAGAAACATGCATTTTACCCACCTCTTTAGGAAAATGTTAACCTTTTGCAACACGGCTGGACAAAGCCGTACTTTTGCAGCTGTGTCAACCAAGAGATAGTCCTGCACTTCATTTTTTAACCTGTAATCCAAAGTTGCCAGTCAAAATACCCTGTTTCAGAGATACTTAAAAGCAGGAATTTGAGGACCTATGTGTGAACTGGCTCTTCTGGGGAATGAAGTCATCCATCATGGATGAAGTGTCATGTTTGACTGGCTTAGAAGTGGGATGGAAAGGGAGCAGAGAAATCTTGACTGTGGCATTCCATCCAAGTCACCTGCCTGGCAGGGAACTGATCTTAAACCTCACACCACTGTCTAGGCCCTGAGAGAAGGTTAGGCTTCCAGGTTTGGAAACATAGGGTCAAAGGGATTAGTGCTGAGTTAAAAACTTGAATTCAATATATGAATTCTCTTGGGGCGCCTGATCCTGCGAAATAGTGCAGCTTCCCTTACATAGTGTGTACTAAAGGTCGTCTTGATTTGGATAATCAACATGAAAACCTGTCTTCTGTCCAACCTTTATTCATCTGGAAGAGCTAGTATTACAAAGTAGGGCTACAGGAAAGGAGAGGGAATGGGACAACACCAAGGCATTTGAACTATAACTGATTTTCGAGTCAAAATCTATGCCCCTGGGCACAGCAAATATAGCTCAGTGTGTGCCTGTTCTCTTGATAGACAGTGTAGTCAGAGCCCATTCAATTCAGATAGGTCTTGTGCAAGGATAATTGATGTTTACTTACACAGCTGAATTTCATGGTATCATTCATCACAGCACTGTAAAGAAGATACTTATTCTCAAAGGACTGGTTAGATTTTTCTCAGCTCTTCCCCTCAGAAAAAGAAGAAACAGTTTTCAGTGTATGTGTTTTAAGAGTATTGTTGCTTACACTTAGACTCTGATAGCAGAGACAAATGATGCTGTATATTCCCATGATTCAGGACGAATTTTTGTCCTATGAAAATAGTAGTTGAAGTCTGCCTCTGCACTGTTAGCATCTGGAAAATGGCTGATCAAAGCTGTGGGGTGACTCTTTGTGCTTTCTTTCCTTCACAAATGACACTTTGCAGTCTAAAGATGGGAAATGATTGCTCTGAAGTGGTCAGGCAGTTGGACTAGATGATTGTTGTGTTAAAGGAAAAGCTGCTGCCCAAGCATTCACCCACAGTTCAAGGACTCATACACCACCTGAAAATAACTGCTGGGACCAGAATGGGCACATTCTTCACAATGGGCAGCTCTTGTGAGTCGAGTGGTACAGCAAAAGGGGCAGCTTGAGCTGGGCGCCTTCAGAGATGGACCCCGAACAAAGAAATCCCTGGGCAATTATATCCTTCTGGTTTATGCAGCTACTTTTCATGTGCCTTTTTAGTTTGGTGATGATTTTTGGTCTGGTATCTTCTGACACCTGATTGGATTCTCTCTGTCTGTAAAGCTAAGCAAGCAGCGTACTAAACCACACAGTATTATAACTCTAAGTGTCTCATTCTAGTTAAAACTTACTTATTTAAGTAAACAGCTAATCTCTTTCAACACTTGTAGTTCCCTTCCAACTGAACCGTTCTATTCTATTCTAAATAAAACCCCATGTTTTGGGGATGGAAGCCCATGTAAACAGCAGAAATGAGGTAGTCTCATTCATGTTGAAAAAGTAAAATGGGGTATGCTTATCCTTATTATTAATACTCATTAAAGAATTAATATTGCCTGCAGCCTTCCACTGAAGCTAATAGAAACAATGATCTTAAAGGTCTTGTCCCACCTAAATGATTCTATGTCCCAGCAATGATCTTAAAGGTCTTGTGCCACCTAAATGATTCTATGTCCCTTAAATGATTCTAAGTGACCGTCTCTAGTGACCCTCAGAGTTTGGAGAACACCTGGGTCCTGCCTTTATTAGAAGTACCCCAGTACTAATGAGCACACTGTAATGGTCTGTGGAGCCATTTTAACATGGTACAGTAGGTGTAAAATAAGTCAGGGTTGCCCAGTGGTAGCTAGCTAAATTGAGGTAGTATTACAGTGCGCAAGGGGAGGAAGCAGGTGTAGGCCAGATGATTTATGTTAATTAACTGTGGCTATTTTTGTTACACACATTCACTCTATGTAGCAGTAAGATTCTAGATGAAGTTAATCAACATTGCAGCCCAGCTACTGAATTTTTGCTAGAAAGTAGTACCCTGTGAATTGTTACTAAATTAGTTGTACTTATATCTGATGTGTCTCATAATTGGAGCACTCTGCTGTGTCTCCCACTGGCTTTTCCATTGGAAAGGGCTTCTTCAAGTGCTCTTTCCCAGCTATGTGGCTTTCCACCCCCTCTGTACTATAGATAACTTTGCACCTTTGAAAAAATTGGGTTGGTGGTAAGTGATACCTACTTGACAGCTACAGGGAATTCTTTTTTGGCCTGGATAAAAAGTTCTCAAGGCTTGAAATTGAACATTTTCCTCTTAGATTGATTGTGGCACGTAGCACCTTTCCTTGCTCAGACTGTTTAACCCAGGAAAAATAAAGCCAGCATGCTGGTAGATGGGAATGTTGCCTGGCCTGTTCTTGGTAGGATATCGGCCTACACTGTGTATCTCTTTAAGCTAGCTAATTAACATCCAGGCACTTTGCAGTGTATATAAATTGATCCATAAACATGAACAATGGATAAATACTATGATCTGGAAATTTCCAAACTGCACAGTTCCCTAAGTCTGGGCTTGAGTGTATGGTGACATTTCAGCTTCTCATTGTACATGCAGTGAGTATCAAAGACAGAGAGTTTGAGAGATTATTACACTTCCTTTGTAAAGATGATAAGAAAGTACACCAACTCTTTTTATTGCCACAATAATTGTAAAATCAATCACATTATGTATTATTGTTATCTCTTCAGCTTTCACATTCGTAAGACAGAGCAGCACTACAGAGTTCATACAGCAAACATTCATCAATGCAGGCTTTCACCATGATGGCAGTTTATCTCCTGGAAATGAGAAGGGGAAAACAGCCAACCCACAGGCCTTAGAAAAGCTGGAGAAAGCATCATCCAAAAGTTCCACAGCTGTTACAAAAACTTCTTATTTCAGTGCCCCTTTTTGTTTCTCTCCTCATGGCCAATCTTTCAGTGGTAGTTTTCACTTTCCTTTTCAACCTCTGTCCTGCTGTTCTCAAGTGTCTGCTGTGCATATGTTTGGATATGGAACTTGGAGAAGTGAAGCTTCCACCTTGCCAAGAGCCAGAGGTGGAAGACTATGACTCCAAATACTGAACCAGCAAAAGTACTTCATGGCCACAGGCCACGGATTTACGTGGTTGATATTGTCAATGGTGAGTCCAGATGGCTGCTCGTGCCCATCTTTGCCTTTGTCCTCTCTTTGTAGGCTAGTGTCAGGAGATTTTGGCCTCTAGATGCAAGTACAGCTGTGTTGAAGCAGGCTGACCTGAATCACACGGCCAATCCCCAGGCTGTGTTGTAGTTCTCTCCTTAGGCGCAAGAATACTCAGTATTTGGGAGGAATGTTTGGAATGTACTGAGGCTTTCAGTATACTGGTGGAGTGTGCTGAGACACAGAAACAGAGACAGGACCATGAAGCGCCCACAGGATGGTGCACACACTCCGGTTTTCGTGTTTCTCTCCATACCTAATGGGGCTGCAAGAAATCTGGAGAGGTGCTTTTTACAAGGGCATGTAGTGACAGGACAAGGGGGAATGGCTCCAACTCCCTGCAATGGGCAGGGACACCTTCCACTAGACCAGGTTGCCCCCAGCTCAGTCCAACCTGGCCTTGGACACTGCCAGGGATGGGGCAGTCCCAGCCTCTCTGGGCACCCTGTGCCAGTGCCTCAGCACCCTCACAGGGAAGAATTGCTTCCTAATTTCTAATCTAGCACCTATACAGGAGCCTCTGTTTTGAGTTTTAAAGCACTGTTGTACTCCTTTCAGGAAGAAAAGTTTTTCACTAAAGATGATCAAGTTACACTAACTTAACATGGTGAAATAAAGACAAGGGTTGCACCCCTGTGTTTTTTGGAAGCCAAAGTCCTGGTTTTACTGAGTAGAACCCAAACTTTCAGCCTTGAATCATAAATGTTCACGGAAAATATTATCCTGATTGTAATCCGTAAACCAATGGCACAACACTGACTGTGAGCCTGAATCCCAAGCAATCTATATTGCAAGTATCACACATGGTTACATGCCCATGTCAGCACATGCCCTACACAGATTCATCAGTCCCATGGGTTGCCAAGGAAGTTATGAATGCTCCATCCCTGGCGGTGTTTAAGGCCAGGTTGGACAGAGCCTTGGGTGGCTCCTGAGTGGGAGGTGTTCCTGCCCGTGGCAGGGGGATTGGAACTGGGTGATCTTAATGTCCTTTCCAACCCTAACTATTCTATGATTCTATAAGGGCCTTTGGTAAATTAAAGTAAAACATTTTAGCTGGACTTGTCTGTGTGAAAGAACCAGTTACGAAAGAGCTCATCCAAGGGATGCTAGAGTTAGGGAAGAAAATGCTTTTCAAAGTGCTTTTGTAAGTAAAGAAATTGGGATTTGTGTCTGGCTTGTCATTTCATCCGTTCATTCTGGGCTTCCATATTTAGTTTTGCTGCCCCTCTTCAGATTGTTCTGGGAAGAGCGCAAGTATGGTTTTAGCCTCTTCCTTCCCAGCAGCATTTGAGAGAAGCCTCTTCTGTAACGTTTTCCCTTTTCCCATACCCCTGATGCTGACAACAGTGTAAGGCTAAATATTTACAAAGACCTTTTTCTTGGCTAGTTATCTCCTTCAACTTGAGCAGGCTTTGAGTTTAGGGTAAAGAAACCTTACAAGTTTGTTTAAATTTGCTCAAGTTTGTTGCTTTGGTTTTTTTTTCCTTCTCAACAGTTACTCAGTGTAATTGATTATGGAGATAGCTCTCTTTCTATTTGAGCGTTTGACTTCCTCTGCTTCTCTTCTTATGCAATTTTAGAGAAAGTGTCAAAGACAGGAAAACATTGCGAATGGAAATTCATGCAAAAGCAATGTGCACATAGGAAAGAATCCATAGGAGGTTGTATTGTTCATTTGGTGTTGGTTGCAGTTGAGGAATACCAGATGAAATTGAGTATTTTTGTGTACTTTCAGAGCATCGGTTATGACTAGACCTGTGTAAATTCTAAGTCAAAACAACACAATGTCCAAAATCGTATTTTTTCCCCTCACTTTTTCATCCAGGAACATGAATTTTGTGGGCGATTTTTCTGACAGCAGAACTTTTGTTGGCATTTTATGAGTTCCCTCAGCTTTTCTGCTTGTCAATGGCGATTTTAGAAGCAGCTTTTCAAAATGAATTATCAAATATGGGGGCATATTACCTATTTTCCCTCCTCTTTCTCTTTTTCAAATGGCTGAAGCTATCATACATGTTCAGGTGAGTAGTCTGGTTTTACTCAGTTGCTCAGAGGGATGGAGTGGCTGACTGTTGTGTTCTCACTGAGCCTTTTGACATCAGAAGTGTGGCAGTCAGGAAGCCTGGTTTCTTCTGTGTTGGAGTCAAGGCTCTCTCTAGATTCTTTGTTGTCTAATAATAGTGGAGAGGTTATGTTGCTGTGATTTCAGTCATGTACGCTGGCCATTTATTGTCCGGAAATGTGTACAAGCTTCGTGTTCTAGAAAACTGTTTTACACCATTTGAAATTGTCTCATTGGTCTCTAGAGACGGTTTGAATCAGCCTCATTTTCCTAAGCAGCTATGTTTAAAAGATATCATTTAAGCTAAAACTAATAATGGTTTTTTGCTTTATTGTTCTGCTGTCACCAACATAAGAAGGACATGAAACTATTGGATCAAGTCCAGAGGATTTCACGAGGATGATAAAGTGGCTAGAGCACCTCCTGTACCATCTAAGTGCTGTATCAGCTAAGGAAGGAGGTGAATGGACAAATAAAACAGCTTTGGACAGCTTCAGTATGTGTTTGTCCCATTTTGTATTATTGATGTTGTTGTGCAATCTTATTGACATCATGCAGAAATAGGCCTCAGGAAGGTCAAGCAAACCAAATCACTGAGATGCTGCTAGTGAAATTTCAACTAGTCATGGTGGAGCTGAATCTAATGGTAAGGAAGGAAAATAGGAAGAAAAGGGAGGGAAAGGCAGGAAGTAGATAGTATTGGTGCCAAGGCTTCAAGCTAATCCATACTTATTGTGCCTGTTTAGCAATATGTGAGGAAGGAAAAATTACCAAGAAAAGTATGAAAACATTTATCTGCAAAAAAACCTGAAGAGGGCCTGTAGGGACAGGACAAGGAGGAGTGGCTTTAACCTGACAGAGGGGAGACTGAGATGAGCTCTTAGGCAGAAGTTCTTCCCTGTGAGGGTGCTGAGGTGCTGGCGCAGGGTGCCCAGAGAAGCTGTGGCTGCCCCATCCCTGGCAGTGTTCAAGGCCAGGTTGGACACCGGGGCTTGGAGCAACCTTATCTAGTGGAAGGTGTCCCTGCCGTGGCAGGGGATTGAAACTGGGTGAGCTTTAGGGTCCCTTCCAACTCAAAACCAGTCAGGGATTCTATGGTCTATTAGGATGGTAATTAAAGTAGACAAAGAAGCACTCTGCAGTGCAAAGCCCAAACTACCAGGGTGTCAGTAAAAACTACTGTGTGGAGAATATTCTGAGTCATTTGCATTCCAAAAATCCATGACTGGGACCCTATCTGAACTATTTTTTGTTACAGTTTGTGGCCTGGCAACCTCCAGCTTTCATTTTGTAATTGCTGCTTCTTACCATTTCTCTGCAAAGTCTGGTTCTCCTGATAGCGGCCAGGTTGTTAAAAATTCCTGGCATGACCAGTATCTAGCTCAACACCTCCATCGTGTGCAGCTGGAAGTTGGCAACGGCCTTGATTTTCCAGCCTGTAGCAAAAGACAGGGAAATGTTTACCCCTTTCTTTGGGAGTACTTCCCTCAAAAGAAAGATAATTAAGGGTAGCAAGAATGGGCTTGTTTTGTAGGAATATAGACCGGCCAACTTGCATCCACCAAGAGGGAAGTGATTTTGCACTTTAATGCAAACTGTGTGGGTTTTAGGAGAACAACAGCTTGTTTTAATGGCATTTGTTGAAAGGGTAAATTGTGTATTGGGAAAAGGCATATTAAATACATGAGCTAACAAATGCACGTGCTAGTAGTACCAGAGGAGTGTGGTGAACTCCTGAACTCTTAGATTGATTTCTTCAGGCTACAAGAAGTATAGATCAGAGCTTTAATATGGTGAGAAGGAAGATTTTGGTACTGACTCTGCTCATTTTTCTGCTTTATAGACCAGTGAATCAGCTGTGTAAATAATATCAATCAATTGCTTCAGTAATATTCCTGGCAAATATGTTGTCTCAAATGGAAATCAAAGGCAGAAAAGTCAGGATCCACATCTTAAACATGTCTAAAAGCCTCAGTGCCTGGATATCCAAAACCTAACAATGAAGGGTATAAGCCTTTAACTATAAAGGAAGTGGTTGAAGTTTTTAACCAGAAATCTGAGTATTTGCCATTTATACCTGTTCAGAATAAAACAAAATCTGGAATGTTTTAGCCATGACTTACCTCTGATGACAGCACAAATTAAAGTTAGCAGCTTTGTGAAATGTATCATTCATGAGAATATGATTTAAAAATACAGAATATGTATAGCACAAAATCTTTGGTTTATGTTAGCTGGCCTGTCTCTCTAGTAGGGTCAGCGGTGATGACTTAAAAAGCATGCAGCTGCCTTAGGAATTTAGAGAAGCTTTGAGATCCATTAGAGTAAGCAGAAGTTTGTCAAACCCAAACTCAGCAAAGAGCGTTAAGGTCATACGGGAATTTGCCTTTGATCTGTGCCTGTCTCTTGCCACAGCTGATGGGTTGTGAGATGTAGTCTTCATCTGGTGTTGGGAAGTGCAGGTGGCTGAAGGTGGTCTGAAGGCAAGCAGCCTGTGAACCACTTCTCCTGCCTTTGCTTACTGGGCATTTCTGAAGACCAGGCAGGGACATATTCCTGCTTGAACTTCACACTGCATGAAGACTCTGAATGCATTTCTAACTGCCCTGTGGGTTTCTAAAAGCTGCTCTGGAACATAATTGATTTTAGGAACTGGGAAGAATGAGATAACTGCAGACTTTCCGCCCATGGATATTTTAATGGTAACAGATGGGGGAGAACTAGTGTTACAATGAAGTATTTTGGAATTCTGTGTTGAACTTCTCCCTGATCTCTGCAGTGAGCATTAAGTAAAGAGTAAGCATGGAGCTCTGACATTCAGATCTGCACAAAGCAATCTGCTAGCATCATTTGGAAGAATAACCTTGTTCAAGGACCCAGAAATGTGATAATTGTGGTTTCAAAGAAAATGATTCCATCTGTATAAAACAAAGGGAAATGCGTCATTGAGTGCATCAACACTAAACAGGTAGTATACACTAGCTGCCTCAAATGCAAACGTAGATGGTTCATTTTCAGGTATCTATTTTTAAAGATGAGAATTAAAAATCGTTAGATTTGTGCCTGGCATGTTATAACTGAGGTCACGTTTTATAAAAGGCACCAGTGATTTGGAAAGCCTTAATTCCAGAAGACCTCATTTGCTATCTTTGGATCTCATTTTCAACAAATTCAGTGATCCTTCAGTTTCCCAAAAAAGCTAATTCACACTAACATCCCAAAAAGAAGCAGTCTGCCAAAAGGAAAGCTTACTTTGGGAAATACCAGTTAGAGGATGGCTAGTTGTGAAGACAGAATACAGCAGCCTTTCTTTCTCTCCCACGTCTGAAATTTACTCTTGTTCAGCTCTCAATTTATTCAGTGGAGTCATCTCACCTCATCTTACCTCTCTGAAACCACAATGACTATCTGAGCTCATCTTTGAGCTCACTTCTGTCACCAGTAGGGCTTTGAAGGTGCATCAAAAAGCCAGTGCACCCTTTCCTGAGAAAATACATGACAAGCAGCTTTTGATGGTGATTCATCCTGGCTCCCCTGACTTCCATAAGCATCTGTGTGCCTGATTTCTGTAAAAGGCTAGTGCTAGGTGAGGTGGTTGACTTGAATCAAGAAAGACCCATGATCAAGGCTTCTAATGACATCATCACCAAAGACTCTGACATCAGATTTTCACCCATATAACGGCTTTTTACTGCTTGTATTTTCTGACTCAGCTTCCAAAGCTCAGCATCTGAGAATGGGGAAGGTGTTTGCACATGAGAATAGAGCACACACTTTAGAGGTTTCCAGGAGCAGGAGATGGAGACAAGGGTAATTCAAAGGACTTGGTGCTGAGGAGTTGTGTAAGCTGTCATTTCATTGAAAACCCTCAAGTAAGCCAAAGGTTACTTCTGTTTTGGGAACAGGACTTTGTTCCTGTAATAGGCATGAAGGAATTTATGACTGTGAAGTGAAAATATGAAATAAACATGATTTCACTTATAGTTGGCTAATGAGGTCGAAAGCTTATTTGACTCGAGGTAAGTTGAAACAGCTGTTCATCATCCTACCAAGGCCACTGAACTTATCACTGTTGCATTTTCATGCTTCTAACTGATACAAAATTAATTGATTACTTCAATTCTATGTATTTTTTATTATTATTCAAAGGAAAAAGGATATTTGAGGAAACATGAGGAAGGCAAAATAATTACTTGGGAAATTGCTTGTAATTTCTTCTGATGAAAAATGCCAGTGTAGCAATGCTTTGTGTTTCAGTGATTGCTCCTTGCAAACACATCTTTTTTCTTCCTCTGGATGTTGTCACTGCCATTTTTCTGCACAGAAGCAGTGAGAGAAGATAACTATCCAGCCTAATACATATCCATGGGGTCACAGGCTGCCAGTGACTCTGTTTTCAGTTGTGTTTTGAGGATTACTCAAATTTAATCCTCCAGTAATCCTCCAGGATTACTGGAGCTGGCTTTCTAGGTTGTCTTTTCCTCAGTGGTTCACACATACTATATACACAGAGCCTTAGACTAAGATGTGGCAGACTGTGGAATGAATCATACCTGCTGACTGTTAGGAAAAGACATGGTGAGCTCCTGGATTGCTAGCAGTAATGATGGTGGTTTTCCAGAGAAGGGCATTATACCTGTGTAAACTGAAGCTGGCATTTATGCAGTCAAGTCTATTCCTGATTGTTGTTTTGTTGATTTCTAACGTTTCTGGTTGATTTGGTTTGTTTATTTTGATTTTTTTTAAGCTATTTCAGCTGTCTGGAATGTTCAAGAATGTTATCACAAACGAGCTACCTTTGAAAACATTTTCTTGCGTTTTCTTTACATTAGGGTAACTGGACTTAACAAAAGCCACGTAAACACAGGGTGGTAGCAGAAGGTACCTCTTATTCATGCCCACAGGGTCAGAGTGGCGGATTTGCTGAAGCTGAAGGTGTTCCTCACTGGTGTCTAATGGTAATGAGTTCTTTTTGTTTGCAGAAAACTCATGAAGGACCTTACTGTAACTGGGATGAATCTCATTGTGTGCCAGTTTTCACTCATGAACCTCTGTGATGAACAGGACTGTGAATAATGTCCTATACTGAAGTTATTGCTGGCAGTATTTGGGGAGAATTTTGTGTATCTAAGCATTAATGTAGGCAAGATTATTGGAAATGGTTTCTTATGTGATGTAGCAGCTTGCATTCTAATCAAATATGCAACTACAACAGGTTTTACAATTGTCCCCATTGAAAGCTGGTGACATTTGAGACTCAAGTACTGAACAGCACAAGGTTTCTTCACAAGAACAGGGAGAGGCAATGGGAGCAAGCCTGATTTCTTACAGACTGTGTTACAGGATCCTTTATATTTATAGGGAACCCCAAAATGTTTTCGTATGGACTGCAATGTCAGAATTACACTGACTGCAATGGGATATGGTCTGCCTAAGGAAAAGTTGATTCCAAAGCTTTGGAAACTTGAAGAATAGCATGAACAGATTTTCTCCTGGGATAGGAAACCAGCAGTCAGGATATGATTCCTGGTGTTTTGTTGCTGCATATACTTGTTTTTGTCAAGCATTGATAACCTTTGGTTCTCCGTACAGCACTTTCATTTACTGTATGTTCTTACATTGGTACAACCTGATACATCAGTAAAACTCTCACAAAAGCTATAATAAAAATCTCTCTGCTTCCTACAAACCTCACCTGGCAGGTAGTAGGTTATCATGGTTGAAACAACATATTAATCAGGTTCAGCAGTCAATATCCAACTGCTGAGGTGTTAATATCAAAACAGGGATAAATATTCCATCCTGGATAATTTGTAATGATATTTTCTAATCTGCTTTCAAAGTAGCTTTTTAACTCAGATGGCCTAATCCTAGAATCCTAGAATGGATTGGTTGGAAGGGACCTTAAAGGTCATCCAGTTCCAACCCCCTGCCGTGGGCAGGGACACCTTCCACTAGACCAGGTTGCTCCAAGCCCCATCCATCCTGACCTTGAACACTGCCAGGGATGGGGCAGCCACAGCTTCTCTGGGCACCCTGTGCCAGCACCTCAGCACCCTCACAGGGAAGAACTTCTGCCTAAAGTCTAATCCAAATCTCCCCTCTGTCAGTTTAAAGCCAAAGATTGAGTTGTGTGGTTGAAAATGTGTGGTGAATCACAGTCATAAAGCTTTGAACAGAAACACAGGGACCAGCCATGCAGCTTTGCACACTTCGCACTGGTTGAAGGAACTTGCCCCAAGTATTCAGATGTGTGCTTTGCGTGGTAATAGAAACTGACTGGTATCTAGACTGTGGTGGTGTTATTCTCTGCAGCGATATCAACAACTTAAAAGCAAGCCCTCTGGCTAAGGAGATAAATATTTGTACACAGATACTGTTTTATTTATAACAGAGAGGACAATGCTTGGAGCAGTTACTCAGAAATTGTACATTTCAAGAAAACAGCCACACTTTTCCCTGTTACTCAGTTTGGATCTAGAGTGGCTTTGGGTCTTCGGGCTGTGTAACTCTCATGGACTGAGGACAGTGGCCCAGTTTCTACTCATTTGCTTTCTATCTGTCTGAATCTTATGATAGCAAGTACTGTTAAGGGAACATTAAAAAAAGCAGGAGTGGGCCTGTGGAAAAGCTTTGGATAACCTCTCACCTTCACTGAGGACCCAACCCTTCTGCTTTACACAGATGCATTGCTTTGCTGAATTCAGTGGGATAACTTGCAGATACTCCCAGTGATATGGAGTATAAAACCCATAAATCCACCATGTTTTATGGTGGGTGCATGCAGATCTTTTCCTTGGAAGGGCAGTGTAGGAGGCTGTATTCTGGAATGGGCCCGTTTCCAAGATTTTACACCCACTTGAGGTCCCTGTTGGGTCAGCAAAAGCTAAAATGCATAGCATTGCTCGGGTCTGGGATTTTCCTTTAGGTAATTAGGGGATTATTCTGAGGGCTAAAACGTGAAATAACTGAGTTGAACAAAGGCTCTCAGACCTTTTCCATTATATTTGGCACATGTTCACAGAGAATTTGCAGACTGGAGGAATAGCTTCCCTTGGAAATCTCATTAAGAAAGGCATTAGCTGTGTCTTAATATAATTAAACAGCTAGATTTAGAGCTAACATTGTGTGACTAACCCATTCTTTATAACTGCTGTACTGATGACCGTAATCCAAGAAACTTTTGGCTGACCTATAGCCTGGCTCACTCATGGCATGTGCCATCGTCTTAAAGCAGCTTAATATTAGAAGTGGTTAACTCTCCCATCTTAGGTTAACCTCCTAGAAGAGGCTGACTCTCTTCCAGCTCCCTTCTGGCCTGGAATCTCCTTATGCACAGGCAGTGGATGCTTCTTCTACAACTGGCTCCATGGGCTTCAGTGAAACAAGGTCTGGTAGATCTGTGCGAATTTTTACTTCCGAATGTGGAAGGAAAAGGAAATAAAAAAGTGGAATGAAAATGTAGTTTTTGCTCAGTCTATAATGAACTTTTTAAATCAGGACAGAACAAAACATGCTTTGGTTGAAAAAAGCATTTTGTTCATACAAAACAGTCCCAATAAAAGCAAAGTAAATGATGAATTATGCTCCTTAAATTGATGATAATTATATCAGTGTATTTCTTTTAGCAGTTTGACAGACTCAGCATTTTCCTGTGAAGTGCTACGTGGAACTCCATTGCAATGACTAGTCTATAGGGTATAAAGATAGGAAGTCAGCATCTTGCCATGTGCTTCCATGGCTTTAACACAAGCTCCTAAAAATAAAACAAGTTAAAAGTTTCTGGTAATGGTTTTATTTCAGTCAGAACAGTTTGGGGAATTTGATTGAATTCCAGAATTACTTTATCTACCCTGAAACTGAGTTTTTCAGCTAATAAATCTGCCTGGGTGCCCTTCAGTGGGACAGCCTGGCTTTAACTTTGTGATTGCATTTAAGACTACTTAAAAAAAACCCAGAGGTACATGGAATGCATTGAAGACAAACTATCACCAGGCTCTTATTTAGTAAAGGTAACTGGCAGCAGCTGCTGTGACTCAATGAATCAGAAATAGTTGTAGATAATGGATGGTAAGGCAAAGACAGTACAATTTTTTTTCACATGAGAGTGGCTGATCGTGTGACAAGGTTTTATTATAACAACTGCACTTCTGTTTTTCCAAATGATTGATGCACACAGTACTCTGCATAATCTCTGATGATAAATGTTGGTGCCATGAAGCAACCATTACTCACTGTGCTATTATTGAACATGAATTTTGAATGACTTGTGGCACAGAGCTGCCGGGTACTAAAATCAATGAAATAAGAGTCAGGAAGAGCCAACGATAATGTTCCTCCTGCAGTATTGACTCCTGTGGTTTATGCAAAGGATGTTTCTGGTAACTAGTTAAGGGGTCGCACCTATGGACTCCCCATACACGGGATGAAGGAAGAGGGAGATATATGAACCAATGTTTGGGTATGAAAATTGTTTTGGTTTTGTCTCTTCCTTCCCTCCTGCATTGGTATGAAAAGCTGGGAATGGTTAGGAAGGATCAATGGTTTGGCTCTAGGGAATTCATCTTCTGCTTGTGCTGCCTGAGGGTGGAATCAGACTGAAAGGTGGGGGGCACCTTTCCTAGCTGTGCTTGTCAAACACAACATGTTGCTGCTCACACCTGATGGTGCAGTTACACAGAAGAGAGGGGTATGGAAGTACCGAGCCATGTTCCTTCTTCCATGGGGCTGAGATTGCTCCATGGATTACCCAAGCTGGGTTCCAGGATTGGAAGGAAATGTGCTGGCATAGTTGAGTGCTCTCCACCTGGCTTTCAAAGATGAGAAGAGTTGCATTCACTACAGTTGTTCATCACTGACCTTCCCATTTCCATTCCCGCATCAGGCATGAGGTGTTGAACTATACTTTTCATTTTTGACTGCTGACAAGCGGATGAGTTAATCCTCCAAGAGATGGAGGGTCCACTTCATGCTAAAGCTTCTTTATAAAGCTAAATATGTAGCTCTGTATCAGTACCACTGTCAGTAGAAGTGGAGTTTATATGACCTGGCCAGAGAATCAGTCAATATTTCATATGATCTTTGTTCTCCATGCCTCACTGTTTATATGGGGAAAGGAGGAGGAAGGTTACCCAGCTGGAAAGAACTGTTGGTGCAGTTCACCAGGCAGACTGGCTGCTCCTCAGCTCTGCCATGAAACACAGCCCCGCCATGAAATACAGCCCCATGGAGTCTTCATTTCTCTGGAAGGTGCTGATGCCACAGGAGCATTGCGGTAGCAAGGGAATACAGATGCTTAATTTTAAGAACTTCTTGCATGTGTCTATTCTAGGAGGTTAGGCTCTCACTATGGTAAAATAAGTGAGAGCAGATCTCTATACTGGGCTATAGCTCTGAATTACCTTGTGGAAAAGGTATTTTTCTCCTTAGAATATAGAATAAGCTGAGGAAGAGTTGTCTTCTAAGTAGAAGACAGATTTTGTATGACATGACTACTCCTCTACATTTTTACATCTTGAATACAACAAATTAACAACTTGTGATTTCTGCTGCACTGCTAAATACATATTTTAATGTTTATTTAACTGCTTTTTAACAAGGATGAAGATATTAACAAAAAATTTAACATGTCAAATCTTTATCCCATTGTCCTTTTAAAGGAATGATAGTGTCCATCTTCTAATTGTGAGCACGGATATTCTTGGATTGTTTAAAATATTTAGATTTTACTTTTTACTTCTGCATTCTCATCTCCTCTTTCTTCCCTTTTTTGTTTTTCTAATTTGCCACAGACAGGTGAGTGAAGGAGAGGAGAAGACAAAAGAAAATTACATGAATATATTAATTGTATGTGACACAAGGGACATCTCTGTTTTCAGAGTCTGTTGCCCCCATCCCTGATAATAACCTGATAAAACACTTCTGTGAATTCTGTTTAGTATAGATGGGGTAGCCTAAGGATGACTGCTTGATCTGAGGAAAATCACAGCATTTCCTGACCTTGTATTGTATTTCTGCAACAGTATTTCTAAATATACTGTACTATGATTTTATGTATGAGGACACCTATCCTCATAAATGGATATCTGCCAACAGATACTACTTAAGAAGTTACTTCCTTTCTTATGGTTGGAATGAAATTTTCTTCTCTTAGCTCCTCTGTTAAATGCCAAGTGATTTCTATTTTAGCTTATTTCAGTATGAGTAGGGGACAGTCGTAACTCACTGACTTATTTCACCCTAAATATAATGTCATGCTTGCCTCGTTTCATTGTGACTGATCTTTCAAAAGGGATTTTTATTGATTACTTCTATATAGCCTTAAAGAATCTCATGGGCTCCAAAAGTTTTCATCTGGCAGTCATAGAATCATAGAATGCCAGGTTGGAAGAGACCTCAAGGGTCATCTGGTCCAACCTTTCTTGGCAGAAGCATGACCTAGACTAGATGTCCCAGCACCCTGCCCAGCCACATTTTTAACATGTCCAATGTTAGGGAATCCACCACTTCCCTGGGGAGATTATTCCAATGACTGATTGTTCTCATTGTGAAAAATTTTTCTTCAGTGTCCAAATGAAATCTCCTTGGGAATGACTTGTGCCTATTACCCACTGTCTTTTCTGTGTGACCCCTTATAGAAAGGAAGCCTCCATCTTCTTTATAGCCACTTTAAGCAATGCAGCACAATGATAAGGTCTCCCCTGAGCCTTCTTTTCTCTAGGCTGAACAAAACCAGTCATGTCTGCTAAGTCTCATGCTAGATCCAGTTTTGAACTGACTCTCACTCGCAAACCTATTTCTCTTTGTACTAATCAGATTTTTGTTTTTCTTTTCTCTAGGTTGCGGTCTTTGGTAAAGCAGCTAGAGAGAGGGGAGGCTTCAGTTGTAGACCTAAAGAAGAACTTGGAGTATGCTGCGACTGTTCTTGAGTCAGTATACATTGATGAAACTAGGTGAGTTAAGTACAGACATCAGCACTCTTCTTGTATCTACCAACGACACAAAATCGTAATTTGTACATTAGCTGGAAAAGTTGGTTTAGCCAAGATTTATTACTCACAGGCGTGATGTTTTTAATCATTAAAATATTGTATTCTGTGTAAAGCAGATCTTTAATCTTTTGTCTAAAATCTTCTTTAAGTTTCCTGTGGCAGGGGAGGAGATAAAAAACAAATCATACATTTAATATATATTCTCTTGGAGAAATGTTTTCTTAATAATTGTGTCCAACTTTTCCGGAAAGTTTCTAATTTCCTGCTTCTCTATTCCTTTTGAATAGTGTTAAATCATAGAATCATAAAATAGTTTGGGTTGGAAAGGACCTTAAGATCATCTAGTTCCAAATCTGTTCACTCATCTCAAATCTTTGAAATTAAAAAAAGAAGGTACATGATAGAGGTAGACTGATAAGATGTTGCAGAAGAGTTCCCCTCTCTATTATATGCTAAATGCACTTGTAGAGTCACCTGAGATGACCAGAATGAGGGATGACTGTATGATACTAATTGGGAAGATAAACATGACTGTGAATAAGCTCTGAAGGGCAGAAAGGTCAGAAATATTGACAAGCTGAAGATGAGAAGTCAGTGGATGATGATGTAGTTGTGCTTCAGAAGGCTGATACTTCTTGTTTGTTGGCCCAATAGTGAGTTTTACGGTCTGACATTTAACTATACAAGAGAATAAACAATCTGTTGAAGACTTGTACGATTTCTGTTCCATTAGGGCTGTCGAACCAAAGACTTTTAACAAGTGCTTTAATTAGGATATACGTGAGTTTCTTTTTCATTAATAATGTTGCAATGTTCTCCAAGGGAGTCTGTTTACCCGTCTTTTTCCTCCCCTTTCTAGGCGTTTACTGGACACAGAAGATGAACTCAGTGACATCCAGTCCGACTCCGTGCCCTCGGAGGTCCGGGACTGGTTGGCTTCTACCTTCACGCGGCAAATGGGGATGATGCTCAAAAGGACAGAAGAAAAACCCCGGTTCAGGAGTATTGTCCATGCAGTACAAGCTGGGATATTTGTGGAAAGGTGAAGGAGCATGTAATTCTGTTGTTTTAGTAGCTTAGTATTGCTGGAATGAACTGTAGACCATGACTGATGTGAAAACTCGGGAGCTCAGGGAGGATTTCAGAAAACCCACTGAGTTCTCTCATTCTTTGTTCTGATTTGCATCTGAGGAGGAGGCAAAAAAAATCTGTAATTTGGGGAATGGGTGAATTTAATTCTCCAAAGAGGGATGACTTTTTTCAGGTCTGAGTGCGGAGCATGAAAAAAAATTGGGGGGGGGGGAGTGAAGGAAGACTTCACACACAATCATTTCAGATGGGAGAAGAGAACTTTTCATCATCTTCTTTTAGTTCTACATTTCTTAAGTGCAAGAAAGGGTGGCCTGTGGGAAGGCATTTTAGCTATGACGGTGTTTCTGTGTTCACCATGCCTGTTAAAAACAGCATGGCCTGAAAACAAGTTTAAAAGCTGGTACACGCTCAGTACTTTGTTTAGTATGGTTGCAGATGTTTATTATTGCCTTATTCTTTCTCTCTTTTTCTCCATCTCATACACACACATGGCGAACAACCAAAAGATTTTGTACCAATCTTAAACAAATTCAGACAACAGTAACAGCTGTGCTGAACTGGAGTTGATTCATTGCAGACAACAAATGGTTTCTGAAGTATATTCAGAATTAGCTCACATATGGATCAGCAAGGACCAAGGGAACTGAAAGAGAGGTATAGTCATCTGCAGCAAATGGGGAGCATCTTGTTTATTTGAGTGTAGCCTTTCCCACTGATGAAGACCTGATTTTGACAGACTCTCTGTGATGTCCTGACAGGTAACCAAGCTATGAGATACCAGGGAGTGTAGAATCTTAGGACAGGCTATACAAAAAGAATGGTATAGGGAATATGTAAGTCAGTTAGGAACTATACAATAGCAAGTTAGGAACAAGCGGGAATAAATCTACCCCCCAAATTGCAGTTAGGGTTTCCTGGGCTAAATAGGTCTCCTGTAATGGTGTGTTGCTTTATTGGGTTTGGTTGGTTGGTTGGCTTGTTTTGTTTAATTCTATTTATGTGTTACCTTATCTGTCTTATCTTGGTAGAATGTACAGACGGACTTCAAATATGGTTGGTTTGAGCTACCCGCCAGCTGTAATTGGAGTGCTAAAGGTAATCCAAGTAAAAAGGTGTTGGGGGTGGTGGTTCTGTACAAAGCATCAAGGTAACACTGTGATATTTGACTTGGTAAGGGGGTTTTATTACTTGCTCTTTCCCTCTCTTTGACATTTAGTTTAGTTCACGTACATTAATCATTTACTGGCCTAAGGGAATATCCTTTAAATAAGGAAAGAATAGAGTTCAAGGCTGTGGCCGTTATCAGGTTGTGAAGGTTACAGCTCTATTCCAGATTACAGTGATTAAACTGAGGTCTTTGTGATGTGCTGGAATCAATCACAACCTCCCACAGGGAAGAAGGAAAACATCAGTGGAGAGAGGTGGAAAAGGAAAAGGATATGTTGCTGTGAAAGAAGGGAATTTCTTGCATTGCTCAGTTTTAGGTCTTCAAGGTGACAACCAGTTTAGGAATAATGACCCTTTTATGACTTTCAGGGGAAAACTGATTAGTCAGAAGTAGTCTGAAAGAAAATGAAAAGAAGAAAGATTTAATCCATGGGACAATTGCAAGGTTCTTGCTTTAGGCAGGAATTATCAAACTACAAACACCATTTAGCAACCAGCTTCCTACACAGTACCTTTGTTGTATGTGGTTCAAGCATGCCATGCAATGGTAGAAAAAGGTGATATAGTGGGGCAATCAGCCTGGTCTGTCATTTGACTAATGGCCATACATACCATTCATACAGACATGTTTGAATGAGTATGTTGATCTACCCAGTAAGTTGTGATGTTCAGCACTGTAGTGCTACAGACAGAACTTCACGTTAACTAGCTGCTGAAGTAGTTACTTTAGAACTGGATTTTTCAGCCTTTTCTGATGCTCATGCAGTCACTGCAATATTTTCTGGGCTAGCCGATATACAGGTAATGAACTCAGAACCTGTAGTCACTTGCAGTGTCTGTTTATCTGTGGCGACAGCAATGGCAGGCCTTCCAGTTTTTCTCCTCCATCATAAGACATCTATGAAGTTCTGCATCGCTTTAGATCTCCCCCCAGTATAGGAGTCAATTCTGTATTAAAATCTTTTTTAAGGTCATAAAATCCACTAATTTTCAAAGCATAATTGGTGTTGCTGCAGGCCTCTGAGCCATCTGTGACACTGTCATGCTTCTGTTAAGAGGATTTTCCCCCCTAGTTATTCAGGGTAAAACGCTGCTGTCATTGTTGTCAATAGCAAAACTTCTGTTTGACTTGACAAGAGCAAGGATTTCTTCCTCAGTAAAATAGATCTATTGTGAAACTTAGCATCTATGTGGTTACATTATTTTGTGCAAAAGAACAATTCTGATATATTATTCTTCAGTTTCACTATTTGGTAGGTTTTATCTGCTGCAAGAGCACAGCATTAGCTGCAGGAAAAGTACCTAAAGTAAAAAAAACCTTTTCTTTCCATGAAACGCTACGGCCTTACAGTGAGTTAAATTTCAACATAGTTGAGATGAATGCCATATGACTAAAAAGTAAATTATTATATACGTGCAAGTGCTAAATTAATTTGCTTTACTGACTAAATGATTACAAAATAAAAACACTCAAAACCCAGGAAAATACAATTGACTGAGTGGATACTTTGGGCATTATTTTTCTTGCCTATTTTCTAAGTTTGTTCAAGGGCTTTAAAACATGGTTTTTTGGTGGAGCTTTTTCATTTGGTTGCTTTTCCTCTCCAACACCCACTGAAAGTGTTGAAAAGCTGCAATTTATGATTGCTGTTCTGTAACTTGGGCCACAAATCATCTCTGGAGAAGCTTGACTCTGCCTTCAGTGCATGGCTCCACACAGCTTGTAATATCAACTGCTCTGCAAGCTAGTGATTTACTAGGGTAGATGAAAGCAGAGCTAAACGTTCAGCATCCTTGATATTGCCTCAGTAATTAGCCTCTCTGTGGACTGTACTTCCACAAGATGAAAACTCAGCTCTATGTAATCAACATTATGCAAGTAGCAAGGTTATCAGAATCAGCCCATCATGGAGAGAGCCGGTACTAGGATACATTGGTCTAATTCAGAACATAAGTAGCTATTCTGATGTGTGAGTGCCCAACCACAAGCTGGTTAAATGTCACTGTCCTTTGCATTTGACTTGAAGTCAGGTCCTAGCTTGGAACATGACCACGACAACAAACAACAAAGGTGGATTGGGTTTTAAGAGCTCAGTAGATGATTGTAATCTAGCATTTTTAGAATTGCTAAAAAAAGATGGCAGATTTTTAGATGAACTCTAGTCCTTAACAGTACTCAATATTGCTTCTAGCCAACCCCCATTTCTTGCACTGGGAGCAGGTATAGTTGTCTGTCTTTCTCGGTGGAAGTGTCACAAGGAGATATGAGAGGTAACCTGCAACAGAGTTTGGAAGTGGAAGGAACTTCCAGGTATACATGTCAATCTTTAATATGCGATTTAAGGAGCATCATTTGGATAAATCCCTGTGGGAAGTACATTAAAGCTCTCAGCAGGTAAAGAGAGTTTGAAATCTGGTCCTGTGCCAAATGCAGCTGTGTGGTTGGTCTGTATGTCATTCTTGTAGCTATAACTTCTGCACCTTTCCTCTTTGTTGTTAGGAGAGAAGGGTTCATAGGGTTTCAGGCACACGCAATTCTGAGATTGAGGAGCTTTATCTTGCTAGATAATGAGTGCTGTCAGCTCCCACAGCCTTCCCTAAGAGCTGAGATTTGAACTCAGCCTTCTGCAAGAAGGTTTATACCTTATACTTCATCTTTATGAGCTGGGAAGAGAGCCTTCCCTCCTCAAACTCTTGACTGACCACCCTGCAGCATTCAAATATCATTTACAGCTGACTGGAACTTTCCCAACTAGAATTACATGTTTACTCTTCTGTTATAAAGGTTGGGGTTTATATCATTGTTAGCACTTCATGTAACTTTTCTGTAATTTTCACCTGCTCTGTAGTTTTCTGAAAGCCCAAATGGAATCACTTATCTTAAAAAAAAGGAAAATTGGGATCATGCTGTCCTTGGCCAGTTTAAGCTTCAATAAACAGTTCAGGATTAGTATTAGAATCAGAAGGATCTAAGTTGCTCTTTGGGTGCAGCAAGGTAGTTCTTCTAGTTAGTTATTCTTTTGGTTGATTAAACAGTAAGTGCTAAAAAAATAGAGGTGTCTGTATTTTTTAACTGCAAAAAAATGTATCATCTTATTCTGTTTCAAGCAGGAGTAAAGCATTGGAGTGCTTTGCTCACAATACAAAATCATGAGAATTCTGTAGGGACAGCAAAATCCGGAGGCTTTAATATAATTAAAAAGCGTATCTGTGTTATTGCTGTTTCCTTCAAAGATAATATTCCTTTTCACAGGCAGAGTATGTGGGTAGGGGGTGGTAAAATCAGTCATATAGGGCCATCCCAGTATTTCAGATATGAAAGATACTGAACCTTTTGGGATTCAGCCTTTCTTGGTTAAATTCTGGTCTGGAGAATTGCCATGCTTAGAATAACCAAACAGCATACATGTTCTTAATGAAAGCTTCTTGAACGTGAGTCATACAATGCCAATGAATAAATTAGACTCTACATTGGTTCTTTAATTCTCCATTTGTAGATGTGAAGTGATAGAAATTGAATTATCGTTGTGGAAGGGATGACCATATTAACTGTCTTTTTTTCCTCCTCTTGCAGAATGTAGACAAATGGTCCTTTGATGTATTTGCACTAAATGATGCCAGTGGGGATCATGCACTGAAATTCATTTTCTATGAACTTCTCACACGCTATGATCTGATCAACCGCTTCAAGGTCAGTAGTTATAAGATGGCTCTCTTCTTCCATCTCGGATTCTGTTCAGCTTCCCTCTGCTCCTGCTTGAAGAAGTTAAATGTTCAGAACTGCATCTTCCCCTTATAGTGTGGAAATACAAGCATTCAGAGTATTTGTTGTTTGGGGAGATGAAACTGGAGAGCCCATGCTGCCAACTGACACCACCTGCATATCCTCTCTAGAAATGCCCTGAATTGCATTTTCTCAAGTATGCACAGTTCTACTCTTGGAGTCACAAAAGTACGGCAAGCACATAGGATGGTTCTTCTTTGGTCTCTTCTCTCAAGCAGCAAGTGGTAGGACCAGAGGAAATGGCTTCAAGCTGCACCAGGGGTGGTTTAGATTGGAGATTAGGAACAATGTCTTCCCAAAAGGGTGCTCAGGCATTGGAACAGGCTGCCCAGGGCAGTGGTGGAATCACCATCCCTGGAAGTATTCAAAACCATATAGGTGAGGCCCTTAGTGACATGGTTTAGTGGTGGACTTGGAGATGCTGAGAGAATGGTTGGATTGATGATGTTAAAGGTCTTTTCCAACCTCATTGATTCTGTAATTCTGTGATTTCACCGTGAAAAGCCAGAGGTCTGATAAACCATAGTCCTCTTAGTAGAGTATCTCAGACTTGCTGTATGATGTGCTTTGTTAGAAAATCTTGAATGTACATAGTAAAGCAGAGATGTATTCCAGTGGGTCTGGGGAGAACAGACAGGTGCTTGTGGCCTAATCAGAAATATTTCCCCAGAGGCAATCAATCAATCAAGTGCTCTCTGTTACTTTTTATGCTGTCTGTTTTCCAGACAGCATTTTGTAGCATACTTGCTTGTGTGTGTTTATATGTGGGATGAGTCATCCATAGTGTAATTAGGGAAGGGAAAACCAGTTTGAGGAAGTAACCTGGATTCACCCTCTCTTGAGTGTCTGTTTCAGATATTTTAGCATGTTGTTTATTTGTGAAGTACAAACAGCCTTTGGGACCTCTTATCTAAATGCTGCCCTCTGAATGCTAGCCATTAAGGGCGATTCTTTTGGTTTTAATTCATTTGGGTTAAATTGCTTTACTCAGATCCCCATTTCTGCCCTGGTGTCCTTTGTGGAAGCTTTGGAGGTTGGCTACAGCAAACATAAAAATCCTTACCACAACCTGATGCACGCTGCAGATGTGACACAGACGGTCCATTACCTCCTTTTCAAGACAGGCGTAGCAGTAAGTACAAGAGTTGGCACCCTGAACATATAATGAGATTACAGCAGTTTTTACTCAGTAAGGAGATTATGATTATCCTCAGTAGAAACCATTTGCACCATGGACGAACTTCGTTTGATATGGCTGTACTAATGAAAGTAGAGATTTAGGCTTATTTAGAAATAGAAGGTGAAGATGTTGGTAATTCTTTTAACAGTGATCTAAAAGAGGATGAATGATAAACCCAAGCTCAGTTTTTCACTCTGCCACAGATCTCCTGGGTGATGCTGCTTTGCAGCGTGTGGACTGCAGCGCTGTAATGTGTTTTGTAGACTTTGAAGACAGTCGGAGAAGCCAAGTGCTTAAGATGGTCAAAGCAAAAAGTAACAGTTGTATGTATCCCAGGCTCCAATCTGACTGAGAAGCAAACGCAAGAAATGGATAAATAGCTGTCTTCCATTCTCTCTGTAATGTGATTCAACCTTATCTCAAACTGGCAGAAAATGCACAAACCTATCTTCCCCAGCATGCGTTTTAGGAGTTTTTGTCTCATGCATTACCTATCTCCAGTAAATGTCTGCATGCACTCACCTCTCCAAGTCGTCTGCTGTTGTGATGCCTGAAGTGACAAATAAGAGCTCCTAAGCATTAAAATGCTTTCTTGCTTCATGTATCTGAAGTTTTTTTCCTCTCTGTTTCAGAGGAAGCCATGTTCTGAAATACGTGCAGGGGCCAGAGAATGTGCATATGCTAAATTGACATCTGTAGAGGGGAAACTACCATTTATGTGTGAGCATATGTACACGTAGCACTGAAGTCAGTGAGTCATTTGCTTGAGCTGCGCCCTTCCCTTTAGTATTTCTACTGTAATAAGCTACTCACAAGGAATCCCATGCAGGCTGTTACGCTGGAGTGGCACTCCAGAGGATATAGCAAAGTGTCTGCTCTTTCCGAGGAATAATCCCAAGCACTGATTGTTTCCACAGCCAGACAGTATGTGGCATTTGTTTAGGATCTAATGTAGCGCAATAAGAAACCACTGTTCTGCTACAAGGAACAAGGGACTCCCAACATTGCATTCCAACTGTGACATTTCAGCTTTGCTTCCCTTGTTAGAACCTTTTTTTAATCTTTGCTTTTTTCTTCTCTTTTTTTTCCCTTTTTCTTAGTTTTCACCCTGCTTCCCCTACATTTCAATGTGTGTAGATTCATGTAGTCTGAAAATGAGCTCCAGAGGTCAGTGCTCCTGACCTCCTACTCACAGCAGGGCCACCTTCAAACATGCATAGTAGGTTCCCCCATGGTAAAGAAAGGTAGGGGACATTCTCCTGTTTCCAGAATTTGCTCACATCAGTGTCGTATCCTTAGTCTGACACACGTAGTTGTTCAGTTAATTGCTTTCACAATATTTATGCAAGGAACTTGGACATACTGGAACACAATACTTTGGTTTCAGAGGGAGTGCTAGGGCCATTGGTTTAATTCTTCAATGGGATGAAGACAAAGATGTGAAAAAATCATAGAATAAAATAGAAAAAAACCCCTCCTTTATCTTGTTAACAAGCCTTTTGCAATGTGGAAAAAGCCCTTTTACTTCTCAGATTTAAATAGTCTGTATAGTGTTAATTTATTCTAGTCTCAACGGGAAGAAAGAATTGTCTAGTTTATCTTTACATGATTCATTTGCCTTTGTCATGTTCCCTGTTATTTCCAAGCTCTCGGAACAGTTTTATTCCAGGTTTCTTCTTTCTTCTATTTTCTGTTCAGTTAAAAAAATCTTCTTTCCCTCTAATCATATTCAGCGCCTGAAATCTCTTCAGTTTTCCTGGGTTTTTTTTCCTCCTCAGGATGATGCCTTGGAATGAATTCTTTGTACTTTACCATATGAACTAGAATATTTTGGGTTCTCTCATAGACATAATGTTGAAAGCGAATTTGGAATTACTCTGGTGTTTATCTCTGAGAGGGTTGGTATACAAGCATGATGTGTAGGAGCAACTTCTAAGAGCTGGCACACTTTTTGCTCATTTCATTCTTTCCTTTATGTAAGTCTGTTGTTCAGCTGTGATTATTACTTCTTCGGTGTTATTTTCTGATTAATCTTCACAATTATTAGGAATTGCCATATGATTTCTTTGTGAATCCACAAAATGAGGTGCAAATGGTAAACTTAGGAGTTTTTCGCTGATGTTGTCAAGAATGACAGGAGACTATTTCCCACTGCAGACCTGGAAAACTGCAGAAGCGCAGGCCTTCTGTAGCATCTGTTTGTGCCAAAGGGAAGTGAGATTCTCCTCACCTCCAGACTATTGTGATTAATAAGCTTATGATCATCATGAGCTCTGAAAATGATGACTACTTTGGAATAAAAGACCATAAAGTCTGGGGAAGAAAACAAGCTGATTATGGGTTTGTAGCATTTTCTTGGAAATGCATCTATTTGTTTTGTTAGCATTGGAATCGCTGCTCTTTCCTCTTCCTTTCTCTTTCTCTATGCATTGATCTTTTTGTTCACATGCCAGTGATTTGCCTTAGTAGCTAATTCTTCATATTTATTGCACTGTACGTTGGTGCAAGGCAGTCATGCCTCATTACCCTTTTTTTGTTTCCACTCTGGAAGCCAATACTTCTTTCCTGCCTTCTTCCCTGCCAGCCCTCACCCCCTCCCATGGCAGAAAGTTCGCAAGTTTTGTTCTGGGTTGGTTTTGGCAACCTTTTAGAAATTAAAAACATTCACATTTCCATTCTCTTTTCATCTTCAACAGCGTCCTGCTGCTTTCTCAATAGTTCTTGATGGCTTTGTTCTTTAAAAGTAGCTCTCTTCCCAAGAAGTCCATCACAGACTAGTGAAAGGTAATATCACTGCTTTGATGGAGATTGCGTCCATTCTCTGCAGGCTTTTTGCCATTTTGTTTACTTTTCCTTGCAAGGCTGTAGCAGAAAAAAAGGAACTAAAAGGTTCCAATTTACCTGCTGTTTCCTTCCTGTTATTCGTAAGCCTATTTTGACTTTGAGCTACTTACAGTGATTCATTTGTTACCCACAGTTCACAACTGTAATAATCCCAAGCTGTATTCTGAGTGGTCTTCCTCAAATGTTCTTATGATATTTAATACCTCTCCTCAGGTGTATTGTACCCTATTTCCATTACCCAAACTTGTTCAACAAGTGATGCTCTGATAGGGTGTGCAAATTAGCACTTTTTCAGTATGTGTCTTAAGGGGTGAGGGTGGGAGGCTTCAAGCACAGAGCTCATTGACTTAGTGATGCTTTAAGACTTGGGTGATGAGATCATGTTGGAGTGGGACTTGTCAGATGATGCCCAAAGGTCTGAAGTGGATACATTAAGCTAGCTGGGTGAGTTCCATAGTAGTTCTGCATGCATAATGTGGGTTTGCTCTGCCCTGTTCTGAGCACATTTTTTCTATCATTTGCACTCTCTCCTTTTGGAAAATGGCAGAACATGGTTGAGGAATAGATGTCCAGGTCTAGACATGTAGCCTGGAAACCCTGGTTCCTTTTTTTCCCCCCATTACAGTTAAAAGAAGTTGGTGCTTGAAAGTTGAAATCACGTTCTTCATCATCTATAAAGCATTCCTTATTCACAAGTCACACCTGGAAACAAAAACATCCCAGATTTCTCCACCACTAGTGCTGTGTATTCCGGTCCTGGACGATTTGTGTAGAAATGAGAAAATAGTTTGGTTTCTGTCGTCTGCTCATTTCTTGATCTCTTCATCCTCCTAAATGAATCAAGAGCTACCTTGATTATGGTCAGTAGCATTGTACACAATATTTCTGGCCCAGTGTTTTCAAACTTTGTCTTTAATGTAAGGAGATCTTTAATATTGAGACTGGCTTAATTCTTCATGGGTTATGCAGAGATGTCTGTCAGACAGGAGAAGAGCTGGCCAGGTTGGTGTGCGCAGAGCCCCACAATTATCTGTGGTTCTGCTGCACATGGTTAGCAGACCAGTGGTGGTCCCTGAGCTATAGTGGGTGTTTAGAATAGGTTTATGAAACCATACTGCCTTTGCTGGGTTTTAAAAGTCAGTTCATACATGAACGTCTGTCAAAACGTTTGCAGGTTGACAGTGAGCTGTTACAAAAATATTTGGCAACTGTGGTAAAGGTTTTTGTGTAAATGTAATATATTCAAGCATTTCATACAAATATTTACAGCATCTACAGTATCTAAAGCCTTTATTTCTGATGCGCTTGATGTTAACTGCACTCCTTGTGTGCTACCAGTGGAAAACCAGACATAAAATGCTTGATCCATCATTCAGAAATCAAGTCAGAGTGACTTAAACATTGAAAAATGAGGCTTTGATTAGGGAATTAGGGGGGAAAAATCAACTCAGGGCTTTCTCAAATGTTTCTGTAAGTGATAAATAACAAGAAGTACACCTTGTGTGGCTGTGCTCCCTGTTCTCATGATTCAGTGACTGATGAAGACTTTCAGTGACTGGAAATTAGTGACATTCTTCTGCATTTGAGGCTCAGCTACCCAGGTCAACTGAGCCGAAAATACATACCCGGTTGGTTATGTGCATACTTAGACACGTATCATCAAGTTCCACTTGAAGAACCCTGATTTTCTTGAGCTGTCTCTTTCTCCTCACACATTGCTCTTTAACATTGCACATGTTTCCCTTTGCCCTGCCTTAAGTCTATTAGCTCCTGAAGTTCAGTTTATTTAGATGGAGCTTCAGGAAAAACATTGGTTCAGCATTTGTGTATCAGCCAGAGAAGTTTGCTTTAAACCAGCTGGCAGGCTGCAAGGAAAGGCAGTGACGTACAGCATTGCCTGTCAGCAGGGGATAACTTAACTTAAAAGACAAAAGCCTTAATGCTTGGGAAAATGACAGCTTATCTGATTGCTCTGTAATCTCTTTTCAGCACTGGCTGACAGAACTGGAGATCTTTGCTATGATCTTTGCGGCTGCCATCCATGACTATGAACACACTGGAACCACCAACAACTTTCACATCCAGACGCGGTGAGGCCACTGTAAATCATGATGAAAGGCTGGGAAATAGAGAGGGAAAACTTTGGAGGATGACAGCACAGCTGCCTAGAAAAGTGCAGGAGCTTTTACTTTCAAGTGTCACAGAAGGAAGGTTCATGTCCTTACGTTGCATTTCATTTTCTCTTGCTCAACCATTTAAAATAGAATGCATGTGTTCTATCTTCCTTAGCATTGTTTTTGTATTATATTAATTTTAATCAATAGTAAAAT